>JAFFZR010028901.1:0-10342 GCA_018397195.1 Lethrus apterus | reverse complement strand
TTGATTCATTAATTAATGTTTAAAATTATTATTTCAACCCTTTGAACTAATTGATGAAACAAATTTATAGTAAACTATGCTTTTTAAAGAATGTTTCCATAGTGAATAAATAACAAACGTCAAATATATTTATTACCCGACGAAGATCACGAAACACATTTTTATATTTCTTAATATTGTGAGTGGTAATAAATATATTTTATTGCACAACTTGAGTTTTAATTTGATTGCACGCTCAAGAAAGAAAAAAAAAAAGATATGTAAATTATTAATACGACTGGTTTCTAAAGAAAATAAGTCGAAAGTATTTTTCTAAATGGCGACGTTCTGATTTAATGCGTATTTATAACATAAAAGAAGAATTGATCATAAATTTAGCCCTGGGCTAATAATGTAACGTTAATATTAAGTTGATGCTTACCACTGATATACATGCCTAAAATTTAAAGGTATAGCTAATATAATAATTTTTGATGAACATATTTCTTAACACAATTAATTCTAATACAAACTAATTTTTGAACTAAGTTTTTATGATTGTGTACAGATAGGAAACAAATTTGACATTTTTAATAATATAATGATGTGCATCTATTTATTCTTCAATTTACTACTTTAAATGTAATAAGAAACATTATTACATTTTTTTGTTACATACTAATAATACCTATAAATACGAAAATATGTAGCATACCCAATCTTATTTTACAAATATTAATAAGAAATATTATTAGTGTCAAATTCTCGAGTTTTAATTTGGTTGCACGCTCAAGAAAGAAAAAAAAGGATTAATAAGAAATGTAAAGTTATAATTTCAAATTTAAAATTCCGCAACTTGTTTCCTGTTGCACGTTTCCCAAAGTTCCTAAGTATAACGTTTTCTTCTTAAGGTAGACCCGCCAGACTAGGTGTTGTGCGCGCTTGTTCGAATGTTACGTGTTTATATTTTTATAACTGTGTATATGTGTACGTATCTATGCATGTGTTAAAAATAAGGAGCAGTACTACAAATCAGGCGCAGCGACATATGGATTGTACGGATCCACGCTACTGGGAAACTACACCGCCACCTTATGAAGGCAGATACAGCAGAAGAGACTGAGGCATGTAGAACATTTCATTGCATCAGGAATTGGCACAACTCGCTTTGCTGAAACTAAACGCTAACGGAGTGAGAGAGAAGGCGAGGAAAAAAAAACAAAATGGTACCCCTCCCTCACATTTACTAGGCCAAACGTAAAAATAAAACACCAAATATAAATCAAACGTACAAATTACAAAAAGAAATGTACCGTTAATGAAAAGAAACAGACACACGCTAAGAGCTATTAGCTAGCAGAATAAAGAGAAAAAGGCGTGCTGTTATAGTTGCAACGATAAAGATTTGGTGGACTTTTTCTAGAAGATAATTTTAAATTTTAGCTGTACGTATATCATACTAAAATAGCCTGGCAACTACAATGTACGTTTTTTATTGGGATATTTAGGCGGGGTGGTTTTTTTACAAATAAAATTATATTTATATTATATTTTATTTGTAAAAAACTACATCGCCTAAATATTCCAATAAAAAACATAATAAATCAATATAATACTCCGGCAAAAATACAAGAAAGAAAATACTATAATATAATAATAATTAATATATTAATATGTTAAGCAATATAAAAAATTATGTTACTAATATACAAGTTGGAACAAAAGTATCAAATATTGGCTGTAACTTTTTAATTTGAAAAATTATGAAAAAATGTTTAATATAAAAATTGATTGGTGTATTATCATGCATAATCTGACCCTTTTACTTTGTTCCTACCTTCTTTTGTTTCGCTGCCACGGCTACCAACTTTGGTTTTTTAAATAACACCCATACTTTTTTTATGTGATTTTCAAACAAGCGTATTTTTCTATGTTCAATAATACAGTTTTGCCATTATGTGGAAAAAGAATAACAATTAAAAAAAAAATAAATAAAGGTGATAAAATTAACTTAGTAAGTAACAAAATGCAATATCAAGAATGTCACGTCATCCAGCAAAAATGCAAGAATGCCATGGAAATTTGACAATTTTTGTTGAACGTCATTGCAAATTATTAATTTACTCGAAAAAATTGTGAAAAAATGGCACATTTAAGTGAGAAACAACGCATTGAAATATTAATGACCTATGGGTATGGCTATAGGAGGAGGACGCAAAGCGAAGTGTGTGATCTATTCAATGAAGTTTACCCAGATACTCATGTCGCTCAAGGAACAGTTTCTCAACTAAAAAATTTCGACAAACTGGTACCATTAAAAATATGCAAAGAACTGGGAGGCCCAAATCGGCAACAAGTGGGGGCAAAGCTTTAGACGTCCTGTTAACAATGGAAGACACACCAAGAGTTTCAGCAAGGGAAGTGGCAGAAAATTTGGAAATTAGCCATACTTCAGTGCTTAGAATTTAAAAAAAAGACAAAATTCGTCCTTATAAGCTTCAATTAATACATGAATTAAATGAAGAAGATTTTGAGAGACGGGCGGAATTTGGCGAGCAGATGATGGAAAGATGCAATGCAGATGAGAATTTTGCTTTCGATATTGTTTTCTCTGACGAAGCAACATTTAAGCTAAATGGCACAGTAAATCGCCATAACTGTCGATATTGGTCGAGAACCAACCCACATTGGGTGCATAAAGCACACACACAATATCCGCAAAAAGTGAATGTGTGGGCAGGTATTATAGGAGGTCACATCAAAGGACCATTTTTTATTGATGGAACCTTTAACGCTGATAGATATGTTCAACTACTTCAAACTCATGTCATATCTGCGATCAACGCATTATTCCCAGGTGAAAATGGAGGTATTCATCACAGCATTTTCTTCCAACATTTCGCACTACATGTTCGGGGTACTTAAACAACGTTTTTAGAAACAGGTGGATCGGCGGAAGAGGGCCTATCGAGTGGCCTGCCAGATCCCCGGATCTGTCACCCCTAGATTTTTTCCTGTGGGGTCACGTAAAAAATAATGTTTACAAAGACAGACCACGTAATTTGGACGATCTGAAAGTGCGAATCACTGCAGAAATGCGCAGAGTACCTGTAGAAATGTTACAAAGAGCTGAAATAAATTTTAAATATCGATTAGGTTATTGCTTGGCAGTCAATGGAGCTCAATTTGAACATTTGGTTTAGTATTGATAGCCTTTTGTTATTGTGTTCAATTTTTTTTATTAAGCTCTTAATACAATATTTCATTTACTTGTCAAATTTCCATGGCATTCTTAATCAAAAATGATGATTCAATTTTATTATTTAGTAAATAATTTTTTTTTATTTATTTTTTTACACAGAAAAATACGCTTGTTTAAAAATCACACAAAAAATGTATGGGTGTTATTTAAAATACCAAAGTTGGTAGCCGTGGCAGCGAAACAAAAGAAGGTAGGAACAAAGTAGAAAGGTCAGATCATGCATGATAATACACCAAACAATTTTTATATTAAACATTTTTTCATAATTTTTCAAATAAAAAAGTTACAGCCAATATTTGATACTTTTGTTCCAGCCTGTATATTCAAATACAAAAATTATGAAAATTTACCTAAGAATGAATATTGCGATGGTACAGGCCCACTTATAAGCCAAAGTTTAAGGTAAAAAGGTGGCTATAGTGCAGGCATGGTTCAATGATTTTAGCTCTTTTTTATGCTCTCGCGGCAGACGTTGATTCGTTCGGTAACAAAGCAATGCAGTAGACTAACGCAGTAGACTAACGAATGCACAATTTTCGATATCGATGTCAAATTATTTCTGCAAAACGCCACCCTTTTAACGAAGCATTGTCATGTGAAAAATGTCTAATGTATTTATGAGGATAACGGAACTTACTTAATTAAAAGGCCCACAATTAGGTATGTGGTCATAATCTTTTGGTACTTGTGAGTGTAGTGCCAGAAATTATTTGGGAAAAACATCGGTATAATATATTCTAAGCTGTATTTGATCACCAGGTCCACCAAATGTTGTAACAATAACGATTACCAAACAAATAACATAAACACAAACAGACAAAGAAATATAGCTTGCGTGCGCTCTAAGTTGCTTAGCATACCGCGCTAGCCCGCGACTGTGCGGCCTTGATTTGGGCTTGGAGGTGCAGAGGGGGGTGGAAATAGCGGCAGGGGTCGCGGTTGCAGCGGCCCTTGACTGCATCCATGCAGACAGTGACAGTGCCGTCCTCGTTGGCCGTCACAGAGTCGGCGGGATGCGCAAAGCGGCACTCTGACTCTGCGCGCTTGCACGCCCCGCGCTGGAACTCGCGGCACACCTACAGCAGATACCCGACTCAAGCCACCGCTGCAATATATCCGGCCCGTCGACGTCTCACCAGCTCCACAAAGCTAGAGTGGAGATTGACGTCGAAGGGCCGAACACATCCATATAGACTACCTAAGTTACTACGAGGATTAGAAATCGTGGTACGCTAAACTTATTAACTCTTGGAACTTAAAAAAAGGGGAATCAAAAAGTATCATTCCAAAAATGCGAACGGAACCCACCACGCTCAAAATATTTTGATCAATATCTACGCGGCTGAAAATCGCTATATACTTAAATCAATAATTTTTCAAATCAAATTGACGCAAGTATTTATTTATACTGAAACAGGAAACTTTTTAAAATAAACTTATAGGACAGTGTTTCTCAAATTTTCGTTGTTCGCATATTTTTTTTAGTTTAGTGCACTGATCGTCTGAATAAAGTTAAACAAACCTATGCAACAATCTATGCAACAAATCTATGTGCGGTAACAATTAAAAGCCCATACGCATCATTCACAAGTTTATAAGCACTGATAATAACAGAAAATACGTAGACACAATTTATAGAAGTTGCTGAAAAAATGCCTATTTCGGGTTAAACGTTAGACCAAACAATCTAAAGTGCTGTTTAATAAGAGTGATACGGGGTAAAGTTATATAAAGTGAGAAGTGAAATAGTAATAAAACTAGAAGAAAAAATACCTGGCTGTAACAAACACAGCAAATATTTTAAAATCTGGGTGATAATGTAAAGCATTTCTGGAAAATGGACCGAAACAGAAGAACAGAAGAGAACAAAGTTCAATCACTTAATAACTTCAGCCAAGAAAGTTGAAAAACTTCTTCGACATCTTTTTAGAAGATCTGATATTTTAAAAACATCGAAAAAAGATGTACCTACTTAAGATTTGATATACACGCTCGACATTGTATTAAACGCTCACCTCCGCAGACTAACGTTAGTTTCTGGGCGTCGTCAGTATGGCTGCTGTGAGCGATCAATGCAAATCGAGGTGTGGTTTTGTCGCCAAAACGGTAGTGCATGTAAAATTCTGATGTGCAAATCCACCTATCGCTAGGAGTCGCAACATCGGGAGTCGTCTGACATGTCGTACTGACGACGGGTTTATCGCCTAGAAACTAACGTTAGTCTGCGGAGGTGAGCGTTTAATGCAATGTCGAGCATGTGTATCAAATCTTATTTGTTCACAGCTTAAATGTAGGAGTCTGCGCATTGGCTGAACTGTTGCTTCCTGTAATAACTTATTTATTCGAGCACGGTCCCTATGTCCAAGTAGCAGGCGATAGGTAGAGTTGCAAATCAGAATTTTACATGTACCTACTTGATAAACGCATTCAAGAATTCGGACAGGCTTAAGTAGTGAATTTTGTAAACCTTTCGAAAGAATATGTTCTTCAAAACAAAAACGAAAGGTGATACACAAGCTGACTTGGATTGGTATACAGATTGGCATACTGAGGTTAGTTTCAGGTTTAACGAGCCCTCTTCAATGGATGATCATTTGGTTCAAGCAAAAACAAAATCATTGATTGAATTGAAGTATTTTATCCATTCAACATCAAAATGTATATGCGACAACTTAGAGGGCTGATTCCTTGGGTTATGTTGCTCATAAAAGTTATTTGTCATTTCAATATTATTGTGTTAAAGTACTGAATCATTAAAGTTTATTGTCAGCTTCTATTCTTTAAAATAAATTACAAAAATGCGGAGATGTGTGATATGCATTTTGTTTAAGGTCTTTCCAATGGTAATTCGAGTGCAGCTGGTCGCCTTTATGAAGAACGATAACGGAACCGTGTAATCCCGCATCATACAATATTTGCCCGTCTTAATCGAGAAGATTTTTAACAAACATACGGCTGAAAATGGGCAACCTCAGACAGTTAGAACTCCACAAGCAGAAGAAATGGTGTTAAATGAAATAGAGGAACATCAAACAACAGACAAATTACTCAGGCGATTTTCCGCAAGGAATAGCTTTGTATCAATGGAGTCAAGATAAAAAGCACAAAATCTTCACTTTTTGGCACAAGTATTTTACACCGACGAGGCTACTTTCACCAGAAATGCTATTATGAATTTCTATAATAATCACATATGGGCCGAAGGAAACTCGCATCAACACGAATTAATGTATGGGCTGGAATTTTTGGAGATCACTTGATAATCCACATTTTTTATCGATGAGGTTGAATGGAGAAGTTTACCGCCATTTTCTTGAAGAGGAGCTACCAATACTGTTAGGAGAAGTCCCGTATCAATTAAAATTCCAAATGCGTTTTATGCACGATGGGCTCCAGCACATTTCAGTTTAGTTGCTCGTGAATTTTGGACGGTGTGTTTCCAAATCGTTGGATAGGTCCACAATCCCAGGTCTCCAACCTTAGATTGTCTTTATCTCTATCTTTATATGACTCACACTGAAAATCTTGTTGCATCCTTTGAGACAATTATCAACACCCCCGGTATTTTAGAACGTGTTCGCCAATCAATGTAACGGAATATAGAAAGAAGGCTGTATTACAGTTGGCGGAGGTCATTTTCAACAATTACTATAAGTTCATTTTACTTTTTACGTTTTATTGTATTAATTCTTAATTTCTTATTAAACATCCTATCTAAGCCGTTTTGGACATATGTTCATATGAAGTTTTATGATCAGAATAACACAAGGAATCAGCCCTTAAAGTTTGTCGCATATGTTTAGAATCACCTTGTATAGGTATATATATATATTATTTTGAAGTGCCATAAAATGCATTTTTCTATCATTTTTTTATAGAAATAATTGAAAATATGTTGCTATCAATTATTTGAGAAAAACTGCTATAGAGTATTTCCAAATCTTAAAGCGTCTACTTTTATAATGAAAATATCAACCTGGTGAACTGTGAGTAAACATAATTAAGAGTATTCTTTACTTACGATCTTAGTCCGACATAAGTTGAATAATTTCAGGTATTTAGAACTGATACCTATGAAAGGTAAAGCCACAAGAAATAGCATAACATGGTCGTAAAAAAGAGACATTTTTCAATATTTGGATTTAGGTGAATGTAAATTTCACCTGTCAACATTTTTCGGTTTATTTCAAAAAAGTTACTTAGTTTCAAATATTTACAAACACCTTTATATAAATACCACATAAGAAATTCTTTAAGTGAAGTGTGTCGAGAAGCGCAGTAATATTATACGTATACGCTAAAAGCAACTTAAAGACTTCAAATCTAATAAAAGAAAGATATTGTACTAGCTATTCACAACTAGTGTATTTTTATTATTTTAGATTATAGATGGTGCGTTCCGTTCACGGTTTGTAAGGGTTTACTAAAAATACGTCTTCTGATTACATATTAGATAAATAACAAAAAGTAAAAATACAGATAACTCTCTATCGAAAGCAACAATAATGGCGATCTGAATATTGGTATAGAGATAGATATAAAAATTCGATAGAAAGTTACAGTGCAAAACTGAGGTTAGCGTAAGGAAACATATGTATATACAGCACAGTAGCGTTAAGTGTTAAAGATATATACAAGAGGTAGTTAAAAATAGCTAACCTATAGAATTAGAGAACAAAAAAGACTATTACAGGGAGATAGCGTTAGTGTTTGTGTTAGTTGTGTACATTTGGTTATTACCTCCAATCGAAGCACTAAAAATCTTGACAAACTTTTAAATAAACCTAAAGAAACAAAAGCAAAATAATAATAAAATTACCTAATCTATAGTATTATGTAAATAAACGACACATGCGTGGTTACAAAATGAAAAGTGATAAACGGCAAAGAAATAAAGGTAAAATTCCATTTAAAGTTACGAAAAAATTATTAGTAAACAGTAAAACAGATTAAAATGTGTTATATGACTAATAATATAATTAATACAATATCTATACATTTTAGAAATCCGTTTTAATTAGTGAAATAATAATTTGTAGATACAAAAATAAATAAAATATCTTTGAAATATCAGAAGAACCTTCCGGAAAAAGAAAATTAAACACTATGTGCTTAAGCCCATGTTGTAATATAATAATTACTGTAAAAATATATCATACCTCTAATCGATCGGACCTGGGCATTTTTTGCTGTGCAACAACAGTTTGTGGTACAACCCCTAAAGGCGAGCCAACTCCAGTTGGATCAGATGTCATAATTGTGGGCATAATTGGACCTGGCGCAAAATATGGACTGTATGTGCTGCCGACCTGTGGCATTCCAGTTAAGTAGGGATTAGCAGCCTAAAAAATTCCAGGTAAGTTATCATTGATGTACATGTTATGTAGGTTGTTCAATAATTTTTTATGCTTTTATCAAATATGACAATTTCAAAACTGAATAATCTATAATGAGAGACATGAGGCGTCAATTTAAGTGAATCAAATATTGTGTGAATTTTTGGTTCTTTAATTTATATAAGGTATAAATAATTGTCACTTTCAAAAAAAGCCGTGGTGTACATTTATGGGTCATAGACGGGTAGACTATGATGCTTCTAGGTTATGTATTATTTGACACCTATTTGTTTACAGAGTATCTTTCCTATTTTAATAGAACACTTAGTATTTTCTCGCACCGTGTAATGAAGAATTGAGCAACCTTTTAATCTATATTAGCATTACCCATCCCTATCTGTTACCATTTTCTTGATACCGACGTTTTTCTGTTCATCATATAAAATTTTTATTTTTTTTTTTTTGGGTTATTTCTGAATAGCGGACCATGAAAATTCAAACAACTGATAAAATCAAATATGACAATTGTTTGAATGTCATACTGACATGTCTTATGTACATGTTTGCATTTGAATAATTTTGTTTGTTTTCCATAACATGACAATTGTTTGAATTTTCATAGCCCGCTGTTCGGAAATATCCCAAAAAAGGGCAAAATATTATATGATGAACAGTATAAAGTCGATATCAACAAAATGGTATCAGACAAGAATAGGGAAATGCTAATATAAATTGAAAGGGTACTCAATTTTCCATTACATGATGCGAATATTGGGAGTTCCATTTAAAACAAGGACATTTGATCAGATAAAATTGGTCCGAATTGGTTGTACTTTTTAGACACCTCTTGTAAACAAATACATAAGCTAGAAGCTTCATAATCTGCTCGTTTAAAAATGAATACCATGACTATTGTTTTTTGAGAGTGACAATAATTTACATAAAATAATAAAAAATCAAAAATTCAACAAAATGAAACAGTTTTAACATTCAAACCCCCATTTTTTGATAGCAATTTCTGGTGTAAGCAGAAATTCTTGAAAGTCGAATATGTTTTAATCTAACGGATCTTTCTCGAAAGCTGAAAACTGATACATTGAAAAAAATATATACAGGTGGATCCTAAAAAAGTACCAGGCCATAACTTCGTTATTTGTGATCCGATTCAGAAAAACAAAAAACTATGAAAAATAGCTCTAAAAGTACTACGCGACAGTAATATTTTTGCTTCCCTTTAGACCACGGGTATTAACGGGCGATATTCAATTTTTTTTTTAAATATCAATAGGTATATGATTTTAAGTACCCAGTTTGATAGAGTATTATTTTCTTAATTCAGTCATGTAGAAAATTAAATTATAGATTAAAAAATTTATTTAAGAGTGAAAATTAAACAAAAGGTTATAAATCAATTAATTTTTAACTAAAAATGTAAGTCAAACGAATTTACAAGTATTGTTCAAATTGGGCACCACCATGCTCAATACAAAACTGAGATCTCATAGTTACTCCACGAGATGCATTTAAAATAAGAGCGGGGGATATCTCTTTGCACACAGTGATTATTTTGTGTTGCAATACCTCTTCGTTCTCCGATTCTGTAAGGTAAACGATATCTTGAAGGTATCCCCAAAGCCAGAAATCTAATGGTGTAATATCTGGCGAACGTGCAGGCCACCTAATTGGTCCATGGGTTCCCAGCCATCGGTTTCCAAATGTAGCATTTAACCAGTCAACGTTGATTCTGGCATTATGCGGGGTAGCT
>JAFFZR010028900.1:0-10351 GCA_018397195.1 Lethrus apterus | reverse complement strand
AATGGATGGCGTTTTGAACATTTAATTTAATCACTTTTCAGTTTAGAATTTTTCGTTTATCATGTTTTATAAGTTATAAGTAGCATTATATCAACATTAAATTTTCAGATCGATTTTTCTCAGAATTTTTTTTATGCAACCTTGTGATTTTTTTGCACGGTCATAAAGGGTAGAAAAATCACTATCGGATTCCACAAAAAAAAACCTATGTTGTCATTTATTTTTTTTGTGATGACGTCATAACTACAAAACAAATGAAAGTCGGAAGATGAATCGCACATATTAATGTGTATTTTTGAAATCAAAAATCGACCTGTTGCAGCGTTTTTTATAAAACCGGTTGAGTTCGTTTTTATTTTAAATATTCCTTACTTTTTGTCCTCGCTGTATAAAAAAAAAAAAAAAATAGCAATAAACTATATACAACGAAAATAGGACAATTTTTTTCCAAATCACATCGAATCAACATCAACCAGTTATAATGGTTCATAATTAGTTTACTTAGCGTCTTGCTGGATGAGATGTGAAATTTGGCATGTTCATCTTCCATATCATAAAGTATGTCCTAAATTTCCTCTATGTACCTTTCAGTCTCATTTAAAAATATCCGTTCCACTCATGACTTTCTTAATGAAATGCAATGCTAATTGCAGTTAAATAATAGCTTAAAAGGAAAGTAAAAAGGAGACTTTTATATTCACAAATTAGTTGCTACAAACGAAAATACTACTTTGTGTAAGAATTTCCATATAACGTTGTATTTAATTTTCCTTATAAATTATACATATTTTACTGAAAATGCTTTGATTGTTTCTGTGTAATCATCTGATTTTTAATCATTTTTTACAGGAATGTTTTTTATATCGTAAACTACGTTTATGTCTTTGTGTGACAAGCACTGATCAATATTGTTGCAATACAATTTCTTGAATTGAAGAAATACAGATAAGGAACTCGTATGTATGCAGTGCTGTAGAGCAATGCACAAAGAAGACGCAGCGGAAAACTATCAGCAGTTAAAATCAATGATGCGGAGTATCCGTGTTTGGCACTGTTACGCTGAAGTTGCATTTCTATTTTAGTGGAACAACGGACGTTCAGACTCCTTTCATTCGTGTTGGTATAGATATAATAGAATTACGTTTTCTTCTGAAAATACATCACAATTTAGATTTTTATTTTCTAGATTTGACAATAAAAATAAAATTGTATGAAATAACTACAAGTTATTTTAGACTTTTATTCAGTGTGCATAAGTAACAAATTTAAAAACCTTGTAATTCAAAACAAATTATTTCTTCCATAAACAACGTGTTAAACTCAAAGTTCTCCTTTTTTTCTTGAACTGGAAATCTTTTTAGTGACTGAGCTTTCTTCGATGATTAATATATAACAAAATTTGCATGTTAAATAAAACGAATAAAATAATACCGAAGATAAGATAATTATGGCATAAAATTCAACAGATTGTTTAATTCGTTGTAAATAAGTATGTGTTCCGCGTGTTCAACGTTTAAAAACATAAATTTAAATAATATACATTACAAATGATATGTTGAAACCTGTTTAGCATATACACCACACTATAAATTCTTAAACGTACCATACACCTTTGATAAATTACCAGGGAGAATATAATTTAGAAGTAATTAATGAGTTCATAAATAACTGCACAGCAATATCTTGTACATCAGCTCGTAATTTCAAAAAGAGTTCAAATATATTTTCCGTCAACGAGGTATTATTTTTTTTTACAAGAGCAATAACATTTTAAATGGTTGGTAAAAATGCGCAAAAGAAAAAAATCGAAAGTAAAATAAATATACAAATATATAATTTTAGATTAAAATAATAAACACACTTTAAATGAATTAATTTTTTGACATAGAATATTTAATGATTTATTTTCTTCTTGAGCTTTCAACTAATAAAATAAGTCAAATGTAAAAATTATATTTGTTACGATATAGAAATGTATTAAATGATACATGCTCGTTCATGGTACAAGAATTTTTGTTCTGTTTCTTGTGTACTGAAATTATGAATGAGTTATTGATCTGTTTTCAATGTACTATTTTCTGAAAGACTTTAGTTATTATTTCTATCTATCTGTACTCCATTCTTCAAAAGCTCTATTTCAATATTTCCTGGTACTGCTTTTTTCTTATTCTTACTGCTTTTAGTTCTTTTATATTCAAATTTTATTGTACAATCGGTCGGTTGTTCTTTCTTTGCTCTTATTTTTTTATATGTCTTTCTTCCATTCTGTATTAATGATTATGATCTGTGTTGGAGTTATGAAGTTTTCTTTTTTCGGTGGGTCTCTTACCTTAAAAATGTTTGTTAAAATAAACAAAATTTGCGGGGATATATTGCATTTTGTATGTAGATTATCAGAAAAATATTACAAAAAAATTATCATTTTAAATTAATTATAGTGTATTCTTTGTTTTCGCCGGTGCAAATGGGTTTTATTTCTTTTCTTGGGTTATTAGGTGAGGTGTGGAATTAAAAATCAAAGGCAGTTTCGTCTGCCTAACTTTTATTCAAAATTCTGTTTGATGTTAGTTTTGATTTTAGACGTTTCGCCAAAATATTTTGGCATCTCCAGTAACATTTTATTTTGTCTATAAATAACAATAGTTTTATATTAGATATTGTTAATGTTTTAGATGATGTAATGGCGCCATTTTGTGTGTAATGGTTACATTTATTATGCTCTAAACGATCTAAATTCGTAATTATTATACAGTGTATATAACCTATTTATGATGTTACTTACGTTTAAAAATATTTTTCTTGGAATGTATAAACATAATGCAACGTATTAGCATGAATATTTTCAATTTTGAGAAGCATTTTTATAGGCGACAGACCCACCTTATGTATAATTTTATCATTTCTCGTATCCATTTGCTGCAATTCTTTCTCGAAATGAAGTAGAACGCTGATTTTTTACATTTATGAATTTTTTTTTCTATTTTGCTCGTTAATTTAAAAATAGGTTTATTTTATTGTATAATTGGAAATTTCAGTGTCGAAAATATTTTAATTAAATCTTTCTCTGCTGAATCGCCCTGATTGTATTATAGCTTTCAAATTATATTATAAATATTTAAAATGATTTGTTTTAATAAAAGAGGTAAAAGTTTAAATATAACACTAGGTTACAACGGCGCCATCTGTTGTTTATTTCTTAATTTATTTTTTGTGTAAAAAGTATGATTTATTTATTTTATTTTACGATAAAAAGAAACATCTGGGAAGAATGATATAATTCATAATTTACAGTTTGTAACTAATTTATTATTAAATAATTTAATTGTTGATATTATTAAATAATTTAATTCTTTCTCGACACAGCAATATGTACTTGCCAAGAAAATATATTCCATTCGGAATATATTTTCTTAATTAATATACAGTGCGGGGAATTATTAACGCATTAATTCGATAAATCATGAACTATGTACTTAGTTTTGAGCAATATCAAGAAACAGGACGACCTTTACATTTAGTTGCACACATTTTGACATAAAGTTTCGTATATAGAGTGTTTTATGTCAAATTGATGACGTCATCAATAATTTTTTAAAATATGAACCTATTCCTATGTTCTATGGCGCCCACCGATAGGTGGAGTCGCATCAGTTTGTTACAGGAACCTATAATTTTTTGTTGTGATTTTGACATTTTTAAGAAAAAAATTTAAGGAACATGATTTTTATTTTTGTATAAAGACTTAAATGAGAAATTAAATAATTCAGATGCTCAATATGGACACCATTCACTTCCTGCCACTGAGCAAGACGGTTTCTTGATTTTGTTCAAAACTAAGTAGTTAATGATTTATCGAATTTATGCGTTAATAATTCCCCGCGCTGTATAACAAATATATGTTCGAAAATTGACATAGTCATTCATCAAGCCCACGAAATAATTAAAATAAATTTGTACTATAAGACTGAATTGTTATCAGATTCATAATTTTTACTTAACAATAAGAAACGAAAGTGGCATGAACATATATGTTAATTACACATACCTAACTTAAAAAAATTCATCTTAATTTGTATCTACCGTTGGAAAATGATGCTAAATTTTTCACGAAATATGTGTTCTCTGTTTTACTAGAAAAAATAATATTAATCGGACATAAGTGTATATTATCTTGTTCGGAGTTGATTATTCTTTTCTTGTAATTTCTTATGTTGTAGAGTTGTTAATAATTTCATATTTTGATCAAATATTGCAATATGGGGGAACTTTTTGGAAAAATCCATTTATCTCCTATAACTGCATCAAGATTATACAGTCTTATACAGGTTGTTCAAGTTATTGTTTCCATTTTAATGAATGATACAAATGTATCATGTAATAATTTTCTAACATCTACTTACAGAATATTTTTTAAATGCTTTATTTAATTAATTTCGGAAATTCAGTACGCAAAATTTTATAAATGTTAAAACTTTAGAACTAGAAAAGTGTGATTTTAAATTAAAGCTTGAAAATGACGAATCTATAATTAAAACTTAAATTCATATAAAATTAAGAACAGGTTTACGAAGCAAGGGAGAGTACAAGACGTAGAGGAAGACCAAGAAGAACGTGGGAAGACGAGGTAGGAGACGCCGCCGACGAGAGGCTTGAGCTGGATAGAAACAAGGGAACTAACCAGGGACAGAAAAAGATGGAGAGAGTTTTGGAGGAACTTCCCAGAAACAGCAACTCCTCAGGAACCTTACACCGCAGGGTAGAAAGGTTATTGATTGAAGAAGAAGAAATTAATAATTACATATATTATTTAAAATTATGAAATTATGAATATTCTAAATTAATAATTTTATTGCTAATAATATGCAAAAAAATTTTTGTAAAGACTTCCGAATAATCATAAGAATTTTGTCACTGCCATTTTCAAAAAGTTTATCCATTGGGGTGTTCATGCTTACCTAAGGAAGTGAAGAAGAATCTGTGTAACTAACATCGAGAAATATATTTTAAATAAGCTGGAGCGTTTCGTCGATAGAGAAATCTAATAGTTTTAATTAATAAATATTGTTAGTAGCAATGTGTAAAATGCATATTCTTTTCCTACCCCTTTGATTATTATAAAATTAATATGATTTTTTTTAAATACTTTCTTTGTACTAATATATACGATCTAGATTTAACCATATACTTTTATCATAAAATAGGCTATTCCTCTAACTATTTCCAAAATAAGTGGAAATATAATAATTTATGTTTAAAAATCATAAGTAAGTAAGTACTTTTGTTACTTTTCAAAACAACTATTGTCTGTATTGTGATGTTACTTTTCACCCATAAAATCGCAAACAATCCCAAACGATATTGAAGAATCATTATCTCAGTTCACATAAATCAAAGAAAAAGACCACATATTCGTTTTTCGCTACGATTCCGAAGATATAAAATACAAGAATTACAAATGATCGCATTTTTTGTCGGACATATATTGCGACGAGGTAATAAAAATACGTATATATCTCTGTAAGATTGGCAATATCTCTCTGGCGAAAACAAAGGAATTTCTTGCTGCATTTAATGATTAAATTCAGGCGGGTGGTGCATCGGCTTGACAAAGAGGGAACGTTCAGACGGTGGGCCGCGACGCCCAAGACGCACATCGATCAATGTCCGGACGATGCAGACCGGCGCCGCCAAGGCCCACTACGCAACGGTCGACTTTCGGTCCCTATTTTCGCATCTAAAGTCGGAAAATCTAAACGTTTATAATTTTTAACTGAACCGTTTGCGATGATAACGATAAATGTTATTTATCATTGAAATGATTACGGAAATTAAACGATCAATAATGGTTGTTTTCACAAACATTAATAGTATATTTACACAGAAAATATATAATTATATCATTACAGAGAAACGTGACTTTTATAAGTACTTATCGTAAGCGTTCATAAGTACCTATATAATATTATGAAGTTGATCGCTTAAAGTTACTGTTTATTATTATTAAAAATCCACATCAAGAAAGCGACTATATTTCTACTAAACATTTAAACAAAAAAATAGTTTCAAATTAGAAAATGAATTATTAAAGACACAAGGTATACTTAGTAATTAGTAATCAGTGTCTTGACAATTGATGTTCAGTGCTTTGACCTATCGCGTTGCTAATAAATAAATCTGGGGATTTTCAGAGCGAAGACAGAGCCGAATCGAATATGTCGCTAATATAATTATTATATTAGCGACACTGTAATCAGGTTTAATTAAAAATGCTCCTCCGTTCTTTAATAATATAACTTTATTTTTGTATATTATTTCTATTGTGCCCTACCATCCTGTCCCCTTAATAAAATAAAATTTTGATTTTCTTTACTGCTACCATTTTTAAATGTTATGATAATTTGTATAATTAGTAGATAATATAAAAAATTGAAATACTAGAAACAAAAGAAATTATATCGAAAATTTTAGAACTTCTTGCGTGCGTCCTTCCAAAAACGCATTAGGCTTTAAGGCGGCTGCGACGCCGAGTTCGATCGATGATGTTTTGTCTACCCCGCTTCCGATGCACCGTTGCACCTCCCCGTAATCCAACGCTTCCCCTACCGTCGTTATCCGTTCGTTCCTTCGTTGCGTCCCGCAGCTCCCGCGTCGATCGGCGTCGCCGCCACCGCCACCGTTGATGTAGGTCGCCTGCTGACCCAATTCTACCAGACGCTTTACGACCCCTTTAGGTAACGCAACCCTGCTTTGTGCGACTTTACGGTCGCTCAAGGGTGCTCTTCGTAGGTGGTGCGGTGGTACGTGCTAAATTATCCACGTATAAAATTTTACGTTTTAAACGAAAAAGGAGGAACTTTTATCGACATTTTATAGCTTCATACGTGCCGTTAATATCAAAGTTATTTTGCTGAGCACTTTTAATGTGTTATTGACTGAATCCTTTAAAGTAATTGTCTATTATTATATGTTTTCTATCATAAAGGCATTTAGAATAATCATAGAAATCTTATGAGACTTTGAATTAACGTAAAAGGTCAAAGCACAATTTTAATAAAATAAATTTATTTAATTAAATGTACACATCGTGTGCCGATACCACATATCAACAGTAATCTATTAATCGATAGCCAAGAATGAAAATATGTATACAAAAAGTGCAGATAAAATGCTATTGAAATAAAACTAATTGCATATTATTCAATATAACTCTTCGATGGCGCATAACTAAAGGTTTAGTTACTAATTTAATTCAAAAAAATTATTCGTTTGATTACAAACCATCAAATTTCAGTTTTTCTGTGTAAGGAAGAATTTTTTATTTCGATTACACTCGGTATAATGGCGGAAAATGAGTTTTTTAGGGACGAACTGAGATATTTGTATGAAAAAAGACCCACCATTATATGAAGGTAGTGAATTCTAAATCTAAGGCATATGGGTCCCCCGATTCTATTGTTGACAGAAAATGTTGATGACCACACTAAAGGATAAAGTCCTTAAGTCCGATTTATTTGCTAAACATATTTTTGTCACAGACGATATTGGTATAATTTATTAATTAAATTATAAATTTAAGTAGAGAAGCAAATTTCTAGTCCATTCGAAATTTCCTCTTCAATAATTTTTTTTATTTTTATATCATTAAGCTTTTAACAAAAAAAAAAAAAACAAAGTGAAATGTATTTATATAACATATTAACTTTATGACGTGGAATTAACTGTTACAGGCAATAAAAGCATCTTTCAAATTTAAAAGAACTTCATCTATGTCAATTCCCAAATATTTGCAACTCTCAACGACTTCAAGGTTTTTTTGACATTCACATGGCATAGCTTCCCCAATCCAATTGTAATGCAACAATCTAAGAATTTGAAGACAGTGCTTACAAAGAATTTACTTGTGTTCATTTAGTGCTTCATTAATTGTTGCAGAAAATTTGTCCCATCATTGTCCCATCAGCCTGATTCAGGTATCGATTTTCATCAATTATGTTGTCTGAGTAATCTTTCAAATTGTCTTTCGATAATTTTACTAAAATGTTGAAGCAAAGATATCGATCTGTAGATATTTCTCTCACCTATTGACAATTTTATTAGTTTTTGTGCCGGATGTTATTACATAGCAATAACTACGAACTAGGCTACGCCATCAACTATAAACAGTATTGATGATCACAAAAATTTTATGAAACAGATCATGCGCTTTACAATTCATGGGTGAATTTATATGTGATTTTTCACATAAAAAATAACTAGCATCTTATACGAAAGAGTATTGATACATTAATTAGTCTAAGACCTTTCTCATAAACAAAAGCTAAAGTGGTTACCATGGAAAAGAAAATATTGCTTGACAAAAATGTACTTCAATTTTAGATTAGTTGATTTTGTATTGTTATTTTTAAAGAAAACATGTCAGATACAATTTCAAGTTCGATAAAATTGACTATCGATCGGTCATAACGTGCTTATTTTTACGGTAGTTTTCCAGCAAGGAAATGACATCATACAAAATTCGGAATTTAAAAGTGGAAGAACGGAGATCAACGATGTACAGGTGGGCAAATTTCGATGTTTTAATAGAGAATTTCGATAACCATAAGAGATACAAAAAAATTACCCAACAATCCTCGATCGCTTTTTTGGAGAAAAATTCAATGGTGAAAACCAAAGTTGGCTAACGTCATTTGTTATGCGCAAAAATTGTTTTCTTTCAGTTTTCGTTTTATGGCTATATCTTGCTTATTTGGAAAAATGAAGGAAAATAATTACCTCGTTCTTCAGACACTTTTTTGATCAGAATGCAGTGGCGTTGTAAGTGTTTTGAAAAAGTTCTCCAAATTCGAGTTGTGACATAAAGTTATAATTTTTTATATGGAACTCATAGTTGGCTGTGGCTTAACTAAAAAGAGAATTTTATTCCCTTTTCAACAATATATAACATGTATGGTCAATTATTAATTTTCATACAGATTTTTCAAAAATTCATACTTTTCAAGGTTAGACTTATATTGAATATTCAAATTGACGTCCGTCATTCGCAACACACAATTGACATCGTTTTGAAACAACCCGAACTGACGTTGATACAGAATTAACACACTAAAATTCAACGAACAGTCAAATGAATGGAAACACGCCCAAAGAAATCGTGTGTTAAAAACTCCTATCGTCCAATAAGCTTGCTGCCTATACTGTCTAAAGTACTAGAAAAACACCCCTTAAAAAGAATAAAACCAGAAATACTTAAAGGTGTACTTATTCCAGAACAGCAAATTGGCTTTAGAGAACAACACTCTACAACTGAACAGGTACATCTATTGGTGAGAACTATATCCATGGGATTAGAAGAGCAACAGTACTGGGCGGCAGTATTTCCTGGACTGCTGTAAAAGATAAAGCAAAATCTTCCTCATAATATATACAGAGTATTAAAATCTTACATTCACGAGAGGCACTTCCTGATCAAACATCAAGACCAGTACTCAAACATTCAGAACATAAACGCTGGACTCCCCTAAGGGAATGTTTTGGGACCCATTCTTTATCTATTACTCACAAACGACTTTCCTTTATTGGAAGATACTAACAGCCATATTTGCAGATGACACTATCATAATGACCACACATACCAACACCAAGTAACTTCAAAAATTTTGCAAATACATCTCAGTAAAACGGAATCATAGTTTAGAAGATGGAAAATCAATCGAATGAACAAAAATCAAGACAAGTAACGTACACAATGAAGAAAGAAACATGCCCATCAGTAAGCCTAAATAGCAAACAGATTCCACAAAAAAGCAGTATTAAATATCTCAGGATCCACCTTGTTAGATGTTTGACGTGGCAAACACATACAGTGTGGTGATAAAGTTTGGAACAAAATTCATAAAAGCGTTTTATAATGTTTTTAAGAAAATCGCTCGGACAGGTCAATTTTTGTTTTTAACATGCCTCCTTCTGACTTGATTTTTTTGGAATGACGCCATTTGTTTTTGCACAATGACGTCATCATAATTTTTTTAAAATGACAACCCCCACTTTTTTCTTCTGCTTTTAATAGACCATCTTACTACTTAAACAGTGATGTAAAAAAATTGATACCTTACATAACATTTTTTTTGAATAAATGACACATTTACTTCAGATCTTCAGTGGTTATAATTTAGTAAAAATAATAATCTTAAACATTCTAAATTAAAGCAAATAACAGTAATTTATGTATCTAAGACGAAGAGTGAAGCTTTAAGGTGCAATGTCATTATCGTCATTATCGATTTTTTTAAATGACACCTCTTATTTTTTTCTTTTGCTTTTGATAGACGTCCTTGATGTTTAAGTGGTGATT
>JAFFZR010028899.1:0-10357 GCA_018397195.1 Lethrus apterus | reverse complement strand
TATGTGCGATTCACATTCCAACTTTCATTTGTTTTGTAGTTATGACGTCATCACAAAAAAATTTAAATGACGACATACATTTTTTTAGTGGAATCCGATAGTGATTTGTCTACCCTTTATGACCGTGTACAAAAATCATAAGGTTGCATAAAAAATATTCTGAGAAAAATCGAGCTGAACAACCATTATTATCATGGTATCTTGATTATTCAATGGTTTTAAGATAAAAACGAAAGGTGTTTCAACAAGAAACTTACGTACCGTTAATGGTCTGAATTATTTGTTATTTAGGATATCAACATTAAATTTTCAGATCGATTTTTCTCAGAATTTTTTTAGTGCAACCTTATGATTTTTTTGTACGGTCATAAAGGGTAGACAAATCACTATCGGATTCCACTAAGAAAAATGTATGTTGTCATTTAAATATTTTTGTGATGACATCATAACTACAAAACAAATAAAAACCGGAAGGTGTTAATGTGTATTTTTGAAATCAAAAATCGACCTGTTTCAGCGTTTTTTAAAAAACCGGTCGAGTTCGTTTTTATTTTAAATATTCCTTTACTATTTGTCCTCACTGTATACTACCAATAAGTATGTACCAATGTTTTTAATAATGAATAGATGGAAATAAACAGCTATAGAATTATCAAAATCATTAAATAAACTACTAGCTTTTTGTGACTCTAATTTAATGACACATATAATGTGTCACCCTGTAAATTTGAATTAAAAAAATACACACAAGAAATTTCAAATACAACTTTATTTAAAAATTGCATACAATTATAAAAAATCCACATTTAAGGACTTGAATTCGATTCTTTAGCATTTTGTAAACCTTGTGTTATGTATAACTTAGCCAAGGATTGTGAACAAAACTGTGCTATGTGTTGACTGTAAGTGTTAATTTGTCCAGCAATAAGCATAGGATTCAACCTTGGAGGCACAGGATGCGGCCTAAACAATTTATTGATATCTTCTTCAGGCAGTGGAGGTTCATCTTTTGCTGCGCGAGCGGCATTTTCCTGAGTCCTTTTTTGAATATATCTATGCTTGTCTTGCTGTTGTCGACTTACCAATTGCTGATAACGATTGAATTTAATCGCCTCTTGATTGAGTTCATCGACACGATCCATCAAACAACGTAATTGGCCTTCGAGCACGGAAGCGGTCCCCAAATCCAAAAATTTTGAACCTTCCTCTTCGGGAACTAATTCCGCGAGCTCGGACATCATTATGTTGGTCAATGCGGAATTTTTAATCACTATCGGTACTTCAGTGAATAAATTTTCATAACCAACTTTTAACTTCAACAAAGCTTCAGGTGTAAATTCACCTTCTTTATATAAATCGATTGCTTGTGGTGTTAATCGATAGGCTTTTAATGTCAAAAAGCCTCTTGAAGATTTTTGTGTGTCATAAATGACAACTACGGATTCTTCTATAGATGTTTGATAATGGTATTGTGATTCTAACAATGGTGAACTCAAAAAATTTCCTACATCGGCGCTTTGATACCAACCGACGTGAAAATGATCGACGTTGACACGCCTTAAACGTCTCATCATTGCCAGCTGGTATTCGTCTTCATCCATAGCTTCGTCGTGTTGTTTCGGGAAAGGAAAGCAATTGGTAATTTCCAAACGATTTTCGATGGCTAAACCCAATAGAGCACCTTGGGCGATGTCCATATTACTTGCGGCTTCTTCATGGCAATGTTTTACCATTTTCATGACGGCCTAAGAATAAAGATACATAATTTCTTAAATCAGATTTTACAAATTTTGTTGAGGTTTTTAGTCATATTATAACACTCACTAAGCCGTCAGCTTGCACATAGGCTATTGTTGAATCATTTTCGGGAACCCGACGAGAAGAACCACCACGACTTGCCATATTCAAAGAATGCAAATGACAGATTCTACAGTTTAGTGTTTTTAGTATTTGATTATTTTTATGTTGGTCACTAAAGAATGCAATTTATTAAAACGTTTAAATAAAATTATAGGCGTCATTGCTTTATTTCCACCGTAGTAATATCATCAATAATATGGTAATAAAAAGCATATTTGTAAAATATTTAGTTATTTATTAGTTAACTATTTTATGGGTAGATGGCGCATTGATAAGTAAATTCCATGGACTGTATGATTATGAATTTTAGTTTTGCGCAAGTCAGATGATCTACAAGTGACAGAATTATAAAATGGCAAGAAAATTTATGGTTTTTGCACTTTGTGGTTTAACCATTGCGTTGTCTGTAATATTTTCAACTTGTGCCGACGCTTCAGAGGACGTACCACTATCGAAACTTAGTCAAAATGTAGGTGCACCTACGTTAAAATTTTTGTACTGGTATGTAAATAAAATAATTAAATTACTGTATTAAAAGTTTTATTCCCATAGCTATTCATGCGGGTATAGGAAAGCTTTTGACGAATATGTGAACATCATACAAGAAAGATATCCGTATATAATCGTCGATGGCAAGAATTATGATCCACCGGGTTTTAACATGCTCCTTGCCAGACTAGTTGTAAGTTAGTGTATCTTATCGCACAAAAAGTAGTAAAATTTATATACTTTTCAGGGTATAATTAAAATGTTGGTGATTGTCTGTATACTTGGTGGCGTGAATATATTTAATTACATCAATCAACCACAACCATCCTGGTGGCAGTGGTGTGTAGAAAATAAACTCTATGCATGTTTAATGTTATTTTTTCTGTGTAATATATTAGAAAGCCAGTTGGTGCAATCTGGAGCTTTTGAAATTTCATTAAATGACGTGCCTGTTTGGTCCAAGTTGGAAACGGGAAGAATACCACAACCTGCTGAATTATTCGAGATTATCGACAGTCACATGCAATTTACAACCGAAACAATAGATTTAAATAGTGGCTTTGCCAAGTAATTATTCTGTTAATGAATTTATTTAATTAATTAGTTTCGTATTACTGGTTTCTCAATTCCATCTTTTAATAAAAAAACATTTGTTACATGTATGTTTTCATATTTTGTATGAATAAATAAAAGAAATTACGTTTTTCTTTATTTGAGTTTTGTAATTTTCATTTGTGTTCCAAAACATGGGGCAGGTCATTGTACTGATTCCTTATTCCTAATTGAATAAAAAAAATGTTAACCATATTTTAATAGAACTTGGCAGTGTTTATACAACGATAAAGCAAATCACATTAAATTATCTATACAGCATGTTTATATTACATAATATATAAAATAGCACCGTTGCTTACAATTTTCTTAATTAGTACATATACTTAAAAAATAGGAATCTTATATTTTGTTGAACACATGAACATCGTACAAACTTTTCCATTCTTAAATTATATCGAAGTTAAAAATAAACTTTAAGTTAATATACATTAACTCCATGTCAACGTACTTTTTAAAGTTGATCACGACGATCGACTATTAAAAATTAAGTCTACATGGAATCTTCAATTATATTATTTAATTATAAAAAGCACATAATTAATATGAAATGTACGATGTTGACATCTTTTATAAAAACACAGATTATGTATTATACATATAATCGTTTACTCAAATTTATGGCACTAAAGAAATCATCCCGATGGAGTTGTATTTCTCAATCGATGTCTATTTCTGTATCTCGGACGGGGGCGTCTGACGACATTGTTCAAATAGGGAACATTTTCGTAACCTGATCTCACAATTGGACGTACGAATCTACTTGGGGGTACATCCTGATCCGGCGGTTTTTGCACTCCAAGTGAGATGCGTCTTATACAAACTGAACATCTACTTATTCTTGATGTAAGATCCATTCCATCTTTGATTGTTTGTTGTCTAGGTTTTTGGAACATTGCATAATCTTCGATGGTTGCAAGCCAATAGGAATATGCTGTTGTGAAATAGTTGCATCTTCCGTGACCGTGACATTCAATAAAAGGTTTGGGGCGAAATTCTTCTAGACATGAACCGGGAGAGGCTAAAGATTGTCCAGAACCTTCGGCTCCAGCATCAGTGTGCTGCAATAAACATTGAATAAATAAAAATAATAATTTGTTGAAATGATATGACCAAACTTCTAACTGTTCATGTCAGTACTTACCATTATAAAACTGTAACCGACCCATAATTCCTCCCAACCGGTAGGACATTCTGGAATACCCATACTTTGACTGTGAATAGCAAGAACTCTTGTTGGTGCTTCACATACAGAACATCTGAAAATTCCAATTTGATTCTAGAATATAACAAATTTCCTTTATTACATACCTTGAAATATATCTACTAATTTCCAGTGCAGGGATGGGAGTCATCATTGCCGGCATAGGCTCAGTTGTTGAAAGCCAATAACTGTAATCGTTCCTCTGGGCATAGTCACAGACATCATTCAAATTACAGAAAAGATATGGCATTGTACTGAATTTTCTTAAACAACTTCCTGGTGCTCCCAAATCTTGTCCATGTGCCTTTGCGTTGCCCATTATGTGTAGCAATGAAAACCCATCCCACATTTTTACAGTGTTCTTAGGGCAAATAGGATTTCGTTCCGATTGTGAATGTCTAGTGAAAAAGAAACCTCTGCTCCTGGGACCCCGTGGAATTGGTGCAGGATTGCCTTTCATGCCAGGTCTACCAGGCCTTCCTTGTATACCAGTGAGTCCCGGTAATCCAATGTCGCCTAACATACCTTTTGGTCCTTCCATACCGGGTAAACCATTTCTACCAGGTAGGCCTTCCGCACCGAGCATACCTTTGAATCCAGGTAACCCAGGCTTACCTGGTGCACCTTGCAATCCTGGTAAACCGTCAACACCATTAGAACCCTTTTCACCAACTACACCATCGATTCCATCAGGCCCTGGTCGACCTCTTTCACCCATTTCTCCTTTTACTCCTGAAATTCCTGTAAATCCTGGTGCTCCAGCATAGCCAGTTGCTCCATGGAAACCTTTCATACCACGTAAGCCAATCATTCCAGTTAGTCCAACGTCCCCTATTTCCCCCTTTGCTCCCATTATACCAATTTCGCCTGTGTATCCGATGTCTCCCATTTCACCTTTAAAACTATCAGAAGCAAATCCATAGTCACCAGTAATGCCTTTGCGACCTTTGGGACCTTGATTACCATTCATTCCGGGATTCCCTTCCAAGCCGTTACGCCCAGGATTCCCTGCAAATCCAGCATCACCTCTCAAGCCTTTAGGACCGGGAAAAGTAACGCCAGGTGGTCCGGTAATTCCTTGAAGTCCTTCGTCACCATAATCACCGGGTGCGCCTTTTTGCCCAGCTCTTCCTGGAATACCAGGTGTTCCGTGTAATCCTTCTCTGCCAGTATCGCCTCTCTCTGGATTTTGACCCGGTATGCCTGGAAGACCTGGTAAACCTTGCCCCCCTTGTATACCTTTTGGACCAGGTATGCCCTCATCACCTTCTAATCCAATGAAACCATCATCTCCTCGCATTCCTTTTGAACCTGGGTAACCAGGTAATCCAGTGTCACCAGGTTCTCCAGTTAGACCAGGTAAACCAGGCATTCCATCTTCTCCGAGGTCACCTTTTTCTGCTGGTTTATACGACGGAAATCCGAGTAAACCTTGGTTTCCCTTTTGTCCTTTAGGGCCAGGAGCTCCCCTGTTTCCTTCAAATCCTCTGTCTCCCGTCAAACCAGGATGACCCATTGATCCAGGATCTCCATCCATCCCTCTTTCCCCTTTTGGGCCGATAAATCCGTCCATTCCCTCATCACCACGTTCACCTTTTAATCCAATTTGGCCATTGAAACCTGGCTTGCCATCTTCACCGTTTATACCGACATCTCCCCTTAGACCCGATGCACCTATCAATCCTATGTCACCGAATTGTCCCTTCAGTCCTGGGGCACCTGGATTACCTTGACGACCTCGGTCGCCAATTTCACCTTTTAAGCCGTAATCACCGAATACTGTGGCACCGGGTTGACCAGTTTCACCAGGTTCACCATCAAATCCGGGAGCACCATCAAAACCTCGCGGACCCACAAAACCAATATCTCCCATGTCCCCTTTTGGTCCGCTGAATGAAGATTCACCTTTTAAACCTTTTAGTCCTGGTCTACCATATTCACCTCTCGGGCCTGGTAATCCGGGAATACCGGGAAAACCAATAAAGCCATCCGCTCCTCTGTCACCTTCAATACCTTTGAGTCCTTTTTCACCAGGATATCCAGTTAGACCTTGTAATCCTGGTAATCCCGGATATCCAATGTCACCTCTTGGCCCTTGTGGTCCAAGTATCCCCAAAGAGCCGTTTCTTCCCATTCGTCCATCAAAGCCAGGTAAACCTGCATCACCATCCGGGCCACGTTGTCCATATGGACCTGGTTCACCTTTCAATCCTGGTATACCCTCAGCACCAATGTTACCATCGGAACCTTTTTCTCCCATTTGTCCGTATCTTCCTGGACGACCGTCCATTCCAGGTAAACCTGGAGGTCCTGGAAAACCAGGTATAATAATACCACGTTGTCCTTTATGCCCCGTTACACCCGTAAATCCGGTTTGTCCTGGGGCTCCCTTTTGTCCTCTTATTCCTTTCAATCCCATTAAACCTGGTCGTCCAGAAAATCCATCGGGTCCATAATCACCACGTTCGCCTTTTTGTCCTGAAGTACCTTGTAAACCAATTTCACCGTCAAGAATATTTAAACCGTGGTCACCACGATTTCCTTTTATGCCTTTCTTTGCGGGAGCTCCTGGCAATCCTGCAATTCCAGGAAATCCTTTCTGGCCTCGAGGTCCTTCCATACCTGGCATTCCAGGAAAACCTTTTAGCCCAATAGGACCAGGTATTTCAAGTCCAGGCGGGCCAGGAAATCCTGGCAATCCGGGCCAACCACGATCACCTGTTTGACCTCTTAGTCCAAGAGGGCCTACACTTCCTGTAAGTTCGTTTAAGTAGTATGTTTATTTGTAAGTAATAGCTAACTTACCTCTGTCCCCTTTCAAACCATGGTCACCTTTTTCACCGCGAAGATCTATATCGAAATTTCCGCTGTCACCAGTTTCACCCTCAATGCCATCATCGCCAGCATCTCCTTTGATTCCGCTGAAATTATGTTTCTTTTATAAATACTCAAAAAGCTATGCAAATGCGCACATTTTCGTCTTCTTTTAAAGAAATAATTGAATATTATGTTTTAAACAATTTATAGAAGGTAAATACTAACTCTCTTCCATCGTAACCACGGTCGCCTCTTAACCATTCCTTCGGTATTCCTGCCGAATCTCCTTTTAAACCAGGTGACCCATTATATCCAGGTCTACCGTCGTTACCAGGTAAACCGTCACTTCCGTCCGTCCCTCTTTCACCCTTCAATCCATTTGCACCTGTTGGCCCTGGAGGACCTCTAGGACCACTAGGACCACGTGGACCTTCTTTTCCTGGAAAGCCCACTTCTCCCCTTTGGCCTTTAGTGTCTGTTAGTGAAGGCGGTGGAAATATTATCTCTCCCCTTCTACCTGGTAGACCAGGTGCCCCTTGTATACCCATAGCGCCATCAGTACCATTACATCCTTTTTGGCCCATAATTCCAGGCACACCCGCTGGTCCTTTTGGCCCACGTGAACCAGGCAAGCCAACAGGACCGTCTAATCCAGGACGCCCATTACGACCAGAATCGCCTCGATCTCCTTTATCGCCAGGTTTTCCTATACATATTTAAGTTATAATTTAGTCTGAAATAACTTACGACTTCAACTTACCAGGTATACATACACCACAGTCATCTCCACGACGACCTTTAGTTCCAGGAAGACCATTGTATCCAGGAACACCATCGTCACCCGGTAATCCCGGTTTTCCTGGTAAGCCCGGCTCCCCAAGTGGGCCTCTTATGGGTCTTCCTTGACCAGGAAAACCTTTTGGACCTTGCATACCAATTTCTCCCCGTTCACCATTTGGACCCGGAAAACCATGCAAACCTGGAAGCCCATCTTCTCCGGGTGGTCCAACAACATCAATTCCTGCGAATCCCTTTTCACCAATTGGCCCCATAGGACCCGGCTCACCAATTCTCCCTGGCTGTCCCGGGTATCCAGGTAAACCATCGTCACCACGTTCGCCTTTTATCGACAATCCCTTTTTTCCTTGCGGTCCTGGATTACCCGGTGGTCCTGGATTACCGGGAGGACCCATTGGTCCTGAATAGCCAGTTCTACCAGGTGTTCCCGATATGCCCATTGGGCCCGGTGGGCCATCAGGGCCTTGTCTACCCATAACACCAGGTTTTCCTTCCTCGTCCAAAAATGGATCATATACACCAGGCGGGCCTTCAACTCCTTGTACGCCTGGTGCTCCGGCGTTACCGTGTTCTCCAAGTTTCCCCTTTTCACCGTCTGTACCCAGAGTTCCTTCATAACCCGGGGCTCCTTTATCACCTTTCTCTCCACTTTGACCTTCAGGTCCAGTTTTTCCTTGTTTGCCTCTAGGTCCATCAACACCTTGTTCTCCTTTCAAACCTTTCAGTCCAGGTAATCCAGGTATTCCCTAAAATATTGGTTTGAGAATGCAATCATTCAAGTTTTATATATTCTTACTGAAGGACCCTTCGTTCCTATAACTCCTTTCTTTCCACGAAGACCTTGATCTCCAATTATCCCTTTTGACCCTTTAAATCCTTTATACGCTATAATTACTGGTGGTTCGACACTTGGAAAAGAATCGCCAATTAATTCTCCCGGTTCGCCTCTATCACCGTCATCTCCTAGTGTTCCCGGTAGTCCTTTTAGACCTTTCTTCTCATCCCCAGGCTCTCCTCTCATTCCTGTAGGACCTTGCTCTCCCATAATTCCCTAAAATGATGTATTTATTTAAATGATTTTTAATATATGTATATATACCGGCCGTCCAGGTAAACCGGCGTATCCTGGTGGACCTGTTGGTCCTAAAGGTCCTTGTCGTCCTGGCGTCCCATCTACAGCTGAAGTTCCCATTTCTCCTTTAATACCTTTAGAATTTCCACCACCGGCGCCTGGTTCACCTTGCAAACCTTGTTGTCCCTGACGACCGAATTCACCTCGTGGACCGTGCAAACCGGGTATTCCGGGTGCTCCTTCAGTACCATCTGTACCGTTGCAACCGTCTAAACCAACGGGCCCTCTTAATCCTGATTCACCAGGCGCGCCCTTAAAACCTACGTTAAATTTTCGAACAGTAAAAATATTTCGTTAACGTACGTATTGTCCGGAAATTCCTGGCACGCCCCTTGGACCGTCGTCTCCCTAAAAGGGTAAATGTAATTCGATTGTGAATTAAAAAAAAAAAGTATTAGTTACTCGATAGCCTTTTTCACCGATTCCACCATATTCACCAGACGTGCCTTTTTCACCTTTCGGACCGGGTGGCCCATCAGGTCCTATGTCACCGTAATCTCCTCCTCGTCCAGCCATACCTGGAGCTCCACTGTCTCCCGGTTTTCCTCTGATTCCGGTGCAGTTGCATTTGTATGCGTTTGCACAACCTTTGCATGACTGGAAAAAAATAAATAAATAATTTTTTTTTAGGAGCGCTTCAGTTATTCATTTCTATTTAAATCGAACGCGTGTCGAAACTTTCGGTGTAAAAGTATACAAAACAAAGCTCGGATTTTCGCGTAAAACTTTATAGTTCCGGGGCAATAAACATGGTTAATAAATTGCGTATTTCGGGAAATGCAGTAAAATACGCCGAAGAAATAGGTAAGGATTAAAAATAGATTTTTGTGTAGTTACATTTTCAGTAAGATTCGACGTCGACGTCGCACGAATTTAGAAATTTTTTTAACAAAGTTCAAAGACTCGTGAGTATTTTTTCGGGTTCGGAAATAGTCGTCGCGATGTAAATATTTACATAATTGGAAATTTCATTCCAGACGGTTCGGCTATGTGTAAATATATGTGACGAAAGATTTAAAACAAGACCACATTTATGATTGTGTTGCAAAAAAGAATGCACAGAGGAAACCAGGAAACGTGTTTATCGTTTTTACAGCAACAACTGGATACATAGATTTTTAACGAGTTGATTATTTCACTAAAAATCTTTTAGTTTTAAATTTTAATTCTCAGTCGAAATCAATCAGTTTAGTCGAAAAGTCATCACAATTTTTATTGTAAATATACAGTCCGTTCTACAAAACGGGCCCGAGACGATAGCGGCTTCAATTGTGATTCAATCACCAACAAACCATATATATTATTAAATGGGACAGTCTTAGCTACAACTTGGCGAAAAAAATTCTTTATTAAACACCTTCATTTATTTGTTATGACGTCATCGCCATTTTTTTTAAATGGCAACCTATATTTTTTATTTTTTATTTCGTTATGATTTTTAATTC
>JAFFZR010028898.1:0-10370 GCA_018397195.1 Lethrus apterus | reverse complement strand
TATTCCATTTTAAAAAATCTAATTATCTGAGTTGGCACTGAAATGTGATGCGCAATTGGTTTTTTGTGTGGACCGTTGTAATCAGCGGAAAAATCACTGAATCTTTGCTAATTTAACCGACTCTGTAGCTCCAAAAATAACGAAAATAGCAATAGTGCGGATATAACTTTGAACACCCGTATACAATCTGTTCATGGGAACATTCTACAACAGCTAACTTTTTCATTTAAAGAGATACAAATTTGGTTAAATGTACAAGGTTTAAGTACCTTGCAATGAGGATTTCGCGCAATAAATAAAGAACATCGCGTTACTAAGATACAAACATAACGATTAATTTTTTAAATTGAACACCTGTATATTTTTAAGTTGCTCTGGTTACCTGCTATAATTAATTATAAGACAATTTTTCTCTAAAACTGCTATTAAAAGAGTTTTGGAGAAAATAATTTTGCAAATTTCATTATAATTTATAATAGTGATAAATAAATAATTTATAATACATTTCTTTTATTATTATTGTTGCAAGGGAAGCAAAAGAAATGTTGTTAATTTCTGTTGCATTTTGATTTTTATTATTTTATTTCTGTACTTTTTTAACTCCTTAACTAGCGATCCTAGAAAATAATTATTTAATAATTAATTATAGCAGGCAACCGCAGCAACTTAAAAATATCAAAATATATACAGGTGTTCAATGTAAAAAATTAATCATTATATCACATATATCTTAACAACGCGATTTTCTTTTGTTTTATAATTTATTGCGCAAAATGCACAAGGTACTTAAATTTTGTCCATTTAACCAAATTTCTCTCTCTTTAAATACAAATGTAAGCCATTGTAGAATATTCCCGTGAACAGACTGTATATCATAGAGTTTGGATTTAATTTTCGTTTTTAATTAAATTAACATTTCGCATTCGAAACATATTTCTTTTTGTCGAATTGGTATTTTTAATTTAGAGTGGCCCTTACTGATTAGTGCATTTGCATTTTATCTCATATTATCAAATGGTTTTTGAAATAATCCCATAGAAAGGATTCGTCACCAAAATATTAAGTCTTCAACTTCCTGGAATTAGTTCGTAACTCTTTTAACATATTTAATTAATTCTCTCCAAAAAATGTGGACTCTTTCAACAACCAGAGTGCGAGTGCGAAACCATTTGCATGGTTTAAGGATTATTTCTCAGGACAAACTCAGTTTATTTCTGTCAACAAAATCTTCAAGGATTGGTCTTAAGAACAACCTTATTTTTCATTTATATAAACTCTATTACAGATCTTCCTTTAAAAGGGCAGATACAAGTTTATGCTGATGACACAAGGTTAGTTTACTTTGGTAAAAAAAATGCGACTCGCAATTGTTTTTTTTTTTTTGAGTATGCCATTGTAATCAGCAGAAAAAACTACATATTTTTGATGTATTGACCAATTATCTGAGTTGGCTCTGAAATGCGATGCGCAATTGTTTTTTTTTTTTTTTTGGACCAATGCAATCAGCGGTAAAAACGCTGCAACTTTGCTAATTTAACCGACTCTATAGCTCCAAAAATAACGAAGTTAGCAATAGTGCCTCGATAACTTTGAACCGCCTGTATATGTTTCTTTTTTCGTATAAAGATTAAATAAATAAATAAATGTTTGGATTAAAAATTCTTCTTTCTCGCCCGAACTAAATCTTGTACGTTAGTTCATATTAAAGCAATATTGCCACACGTCTATTCATTGAAATTCTATTTGTACAACCATGTCGTTCTTCACTATATGTTTGGTTTTGCATTGTTTAATTTACACTGAAATAATTGTTATAAACTGTCAACGTTCGTTTGTAACAAAGAATGTTATTTTGTTACTCGACAACATTTTGTGTTTGTTCATTTATCGTTCGATGACGCTATTCATTCAGCAATAACTTACTAATAAGTACTTATCATCATCCTATTCAGCTTTTATATTAGCATTTTTGTAAGTAATTACTATAAAATTGGTCATCATTATAACATAATGATCTGTCAATATTGTCTCATTTTTAATTTATGTAACAGGTAACCATACGACATGACTCGGTAGTATTTCGTTCCCGCAACAAAAGATGTGAACACGAACTAAGAAATATGCAACAGCGTTACTTTGACATTTTAATAGATGAATACCTATTTAAGAGTTTAATTAATGTTGTTACACGATAAACTAAACATCGGTGGGCGTGGTCGCCGGTGATTGAGCCGGGAATAACAATTCTACACGTATTAACCCTGCACCGTGCAACCTCGTATTAATTACACACAACCGACTACCCACTTTATATGGACCACTTAAAAAAACTTAATTAATTAATTAATAATGTAAATGACAATGTAAATTTCGAGAACGAAAGCAAATTATACCTCGTTCCAAGTTTTAAATTTACCTCGGCCGCATATTAATACCGAATTGGTAAAATCAGCAGCGCCATCTCGTTATCGATTATTAAAGTTTTAATTTATTGGGGATTTAATTTAATATTTTTACGAAGACCCGATGCGATAAAATCTGTGTAAAAGCTATTAATAATTTAATGTAAATTTCTACATTTAACACTGATTTATTCTCTTTGCAATATGTTTTTTTTTTTACAACATAATAATAATAATCATAATATTACATTTACGTTCACGATTAAAGCATCCATATTAAATGATAAAAAATATTACTCTTATTTACTAATATTTTTAATATTATTCTCTATAAATCAAATATATTCAATATCTATTTATTTTTGATAATTTGAATATTATAGGAACAAAAGGGGAAAAATTGCTATAAAATGAAAATGTGGAATATTTGTAACGAGTACGTCAGATTTAAACTTTCGCGTTTTTCTTTAGTCCTCAAAGATCGTTCCGTAGAAGATATTTTAGAATATAATTAATTTATGTTTTTATCCTTGTTATACTGTGACAACTAAATATATTAAAATCTATAAGAAAGTGTTTCGAAATCTTTGAATGAAGCCTTAAGTTACGATTTTAGTCGCCTTTAGTCGGTAATAGGCGTCTTTAAATATTTTTGTTCCGTGTTACTTTACATAGCTTAAAGCTATTTATGTTCATGTCCGAAAGTAATTTATTTCATTAAATTTATACAGCTCTTAAATTATAAAATTGTCGTCCGCTTTTTATTGCAGCTTCTGTATTTTAAATTTCCAAAATTACGTACCGTGGCAATTATTTCATGAATAACATTGATAAAATTTACATCAATAATTCGAAGTTGTTTACCAATAAATTTCATATTTAGATTTATTATCCGTAATTTATTTCGCTTCTTAATGCGAAAATTATTGACCGCTTCGCTACGATGAGTGATTGAACTTTACGTTTGGTAATTATGATTGGAAATTGTATTGTAGCTGCCGGCCGCAGTTTGACAACGATTCTGGCATTATGGGAGTCATTATAGATGATTATGCGTTTACACACTTTAGCTTATCGGGCAACTTATACTGGAGCGGACTACAGAATTTTGCAGATTTAATGTATGATAATTTTTTTATTTAGTATTCGTATACAAAATAAAGAGTTAAAAATGTCAACTGCAAATTATAATTTGCAGTAAAAAAATTAAATTAAAATATTATAAAGATTTTGTCATCAGTTTTCATTTCAATGACTTAGTACTGGCTATAGTACTGTAATTAGACAGATAATTACAATTGCCACTAATGGAAAATAATAGACTTTTTATTGTCGTAGGCTAACCAATTGCTCGGGGCAGTGTAAACGTAGTCAATCAAGTATTGAAGTTGTTAATACTACATATACTATCTTTTCACGATTGCAATTATGTTTTAGGTGTCTTATAAAATACTACAGGAAATTAAAATGTTATCTGCAAGTAATATGCAATACACATTTTCATATTAGTATGTTTGCATTAACTTCATTCTGTTTAAACGTGAATATACAGTGTGTCCCGGATTGAATGCACTATAGGTTTAATCGACAAAAAATTTGCGAATTTAATTTTCATGTTTTGGGATTCCGCCCTGCTAGGTCTGAAAAAAATTTTAAGCTGATTTTTAATTAAAAATTCAGACGGTCATTTGAGAAAAGTTGTTCAGAAAATGAAATTATTACTCTGTGCGCTTTTTGTGTTAATGAGAGAAAATCGCGTCGAAGTAAAGCAAACAATTGATTGTCATTCACTTAGATTAAAGTCAAAACCTTGAAATATTTGTGTTCTGCAAATTACTTGTTCTTTATAGTTTTCTTTATTATGTTATTTCACGAGTAATTTCCAATAGTGACCATTTCTGGACTAAAAATGGACTAAAAAACTTGTAAAAAAGTTTGCAGAAACTGGAAGTGTGCTAAATGTGAAGAAGAAAAAGGTAGTTCATGATCATGAAGATGCTGCTACACTCTTGGTGAGAAAATCCATGAACAATAATCATCATCTATCATTGAGAAAGCGGTCTATTGAATTATCAATAAGTAAACCGCACATTCAAAGAATTCTCAAAGAAAAAATTTATTTATGGGCCGGAGAAAAAATTTTAAACGAGATATTTTTAACAAAAAAAAAAAATTTTTCGGAAGAATCAACTTTTACAAATAATAGCGTCGTGTCTTTACAAAATTGTAGATATTGTTCTCATAAAATCGACATTTGGTTGCGAATACGGCAATTTACACTGTGTAAACGTGTCTCGCAAGTAGAGCCAATCAGTAAGCGAATTTTTTAAGTGAGAATTTTAATTTACTCCTCCGAATTTACGAACGTAGTATATAACTTACGTTTTTTTTTTTTTTTGAGCCGAACTCTCTGAAATTTTTCACAAATCCATAATTTCATATTCTGAACAACTTTTCTCAATAACATTTTGCCGTATTATTGACCGAAAAGGCACTTTACCAGAATAGAAAATGTTTTTTTCACATTTTTCATGTCCGTCTTAATTTTTAAGAAAATCTGCTTAAAATTTCTTTCAGACCAAGCAGGGCGAAATCCGAAAAGATGAAAATTAAATTCTCAAATTTTTGTCGATTAAACAAACTTACAGTGAACTCAATCGGGGGACACATTATATTAGGAGACAGATCTTTCGATCATAAAACTATGTAAGCAATTTAAAAAATTTGCAATTCTTCGAAAATTTATTAATCACTACAAAAGTTAATTGCAAATCATTTACGAATTATTTTTAAAATAAAAATTCAAGGTGTGTCTGTTGACTTTCCGAAATGTAACTTAATTGATTTTATGTGTAGAAACAAATACACACTATAATTACAGGTTAAAGTTTTTAATTATAAAATAAATTGGATCATGATTCATTAATTCGTGTAAATTTTAATGTGTTTTAAAATCATTTATTCTTCGTGGAAATCATTAACGTTACTATTAATATTCACCACAGCGTACGACAACGAGAAGCTGTTTCATACCTAACATAATTAACTTAATTTTAAAGTAAATTTTATGGGTTTTTCGTAAACAGTATTACGATGTTTTATACAAAATGTTTTAAAATTACATATCGTACATGTATAAAAACGTTTAACCCACTTGCTGTGGTAAACGTGAGGTTAAATTTGTTATGTATAATACTAAATAATTAATATTGTTTCATTACTTCTTTTCACAAGGAGGCATACATAATTTTAAGTTTTTAGAATCTTCCTTACCAGGAACGTTTTAGAAGTTAATAATAAATCCACACTAGCCACAATTTCTTGTTAATTTTTATGTGTATGCATCACTTTCAACAAAAATATTTGTTATTAAAAAAAATCTAAAAAATTTATAATTAATTTCAAGTTTATAATCATTGAATTTTTATTTTAAATTAAATAAACAAATCTATATTGTACGAGTATAAAATATATTATTACTACATACAGTGTGTTCACAGGAATATTCTACAATAGCTAACTTTTTTGTTTAAAGAGATACAAACTAAGTTAAATGGACAAAATTTAAGTACTTTGCAATGCGCATTTCGCGCAATAAATTAAAAAACAAAAGAACATCGCGTTGATAAGATAGAGCCACAGTGATTAATTTTTTAAATGGAACACCCTGTATATTTTTATATTTTTGAGTTGCTCTGGTTGTCTGCTATAATTAATTATAAAACACTTTTTCTCTCGGATCGCTAGTTAAAGAGTTAAAAAAAACAATAATTTCTTGCATTCTGGGTGTTCACGATTTATTCTATAATAGCTAACTTTTTTATTTAAAAAGATACAAACTTGGTTAAATGGACAAAGTTTAAGTACCTGGCAATGCGCATTTCGCGAAATAATTTATAAAACAAAAGAACATCGCGTTGCTATGATACAAGCATAACGATTAATTTTTTTAAATTAAACACGCTGTATATTTTAATATTTTTATCACTAATTAAGGAGTTAAAAAATAAAGTAATAAAATAATAAAAATCAATAAGCAAAATAATTATTTTTATCGATCCTGCCTGCAACAAGTTGTTTTACAAATGTTTTTCATCCTTCGGACTGCAACAATATGTCTTATGCCTCTCACATCAATAACAATAAAAGAAATGTGTTATAAATTATTTATTTACCACCGTTATAATTATAAAGAAATTTGCAAAATTATTTTCCGCAAAACTCTTTTAATAGCGGTTTTGGAGAAAATTGTCTTATAATTAATTATAACAGGCAACGAGAGCAACTTAAAAATATAAAAATAAACAGGGTGTTCCCCAATGATAACTTTTGAACGGCTGGAGCTATCGTTATGAGAAAAAATAGGTCGAATTTAATTATTACGTACTAAATGTTGGTGTTGTCAAAAATTCATATGTTCAACTTTAATTTGAAAAGTAGCAAGATAGGCAGCAATAATTTTTCTGTAATATGTTATTTTTTTTAAAGCAAAATTAGCCAGAAGATTGTAATAAAGATTTGCATTTATTTGTTTATTATTTGTTAATTAGTTAGTAAATGTCTATTAATGGTTTTTCTTGTTATTTAACACTAAAAATATTTATTACCTTATGGCTAACTAAGGAACACATAAAGAAAATGGCAGAAAAGTTATTGCAGCCTCTCTTGTATTTCAAATTAAAGCTGAACTTATGCTATCGTTGGATTCGTCTCTCCGTTGCCTTTCCAAAAATATACAGGCTGTTCCATTTAAAATAAGAAAGTTGACATCACTTCCGGTTCCACCGGAAGCGAAATTGAATTTTTGACAACACCAAAATTTTATACGTAAAAATTAAAAATCGACCTATTTTTTCTCATAACGATAGCTTCAGCCGTTCAAAAGTTATCATGGGGGGGGGGGAGTTTTGGACCGCACTGTATAATTAAAATGTTATTTTGTCACATCAGCATAGCAGTTTTGAGAAATATCAGGAATTAAAATAGCCTTTATATGCTGCTTAAACAATAAATGAGAAATAATTTTAGCGATTTTATTTAAAAAAAAGTGTGTATATTTAACATTTTTAACGTTTAGAAGTACACATTTACAAATACGAAATGTAAATGGTTTAAAATAAATTATTTTGTGAAATAAAATTATGTAGTAATTGATAAACATGAACAAGGTACGGATATGACACAGAAATTATGCGCTTAATGAAGTAAAAAATTAATTGGCCGTGATTATACACTGATTTATTTAATAGGTATATAAATTGATTAACGTTATTCGATCTATTTATTTAATTCGGTCAAAGTGTAACGGAAATTTTGAAAAAAATCTTCTGACAAATTAATTATTTAATAGTTTTATATTTATCAGTTTACTTTATTTACAATTATTGGATCACTCATTCGTTTTACAAGCACATGACTTCCATGATTCCAAGAATTCGCAGCCCTTTGCATGAGCTCCTGTATTGGTCCCTTCATACCTGCCCTTTACCATGATGGCCAGATCATCAACAACTTGAGCATACAAGCTCTTTTAAGTTACGTGCATTTAAATAAATGAAGTGATCCAAATAGAGATTCTCGTAGCAAATATTTAGGAAAAAGCAAAACACCAAGAAAATCATAAACTTGCTTAATTATACTATGTATATAATTATACTATAAAAACCGTTGTACATGGGCACATAATTTTAAAATATGACAGATATTTATATCTTATGTAATTAAGAGGATATTTAAATTTAAATTATATAAGAATTTGACATTAATAAAAGCATGAAATTCATGTGATTACGTATTCCAACACCATTTTGCACCAGCAGATTCATTTATACCACACGCAAATTAAAGTGATAAATTACTGTTGTTAGTGAAAATTGATGATTTTTAGCTCAAGGCTTATTATTGGTTATTTAAATTTTTATTTTTTTTTGAGGTGATTTCGTTTTAATAATTATGCATCAAATACCAGCTTTTACGTAAACATTCTAACCCTGAAATGAATACATTTGTCAACTAGAAAGGACAACAATTTAATGTTTGAAATGTCTAATCAAACGCGATTAATGTGGCATATAATAAGTTGTTCGTTTGAAATTTCAACGTATGAGATTTAATTTCAATTTTTATTTTACTGTTTGAAGAAACGCCATTGTGAAACATTGTCTGTTTTTTATACATTTTTAAATATAAAAAGGACAACTTCTCGTTACGTCAGGATGTATCACCCAAACTCACATAAATAACTGCAATTAACTTCATACAACAACAATACCAAACAACATTTTTGGCGAATCTTTAAAAGAAATATGATTAGTTTCATTAACTTGATCTCGTTGGTCTGGAGAAGAATATCTATAAGTATGATAAATGATAATATGATAAAGGATAAATCAATTACATATCTAGAAACAATGAACTAGGCTCTGTTTAACATGGGATGAAATAATTTATTTTATAAATCATTGGGTATATTACATGAAATAGAATCTGATTAAATGTGATTAATATTTATGTTTTAATATTATATCTAAACGCATGACATCATTGCTTTTTGAAACACATGATGTATTCATGCACCATTTAGCATGAGTAAATTCAACAAATACCCGCTATTAGTGAGAATTAATTAATTAATTATTTATTAAGTTTTCTTTCAGTTAATTACGTAACGAAACAACTATTACGTAATTATCAAATCATCAAACCTTGAAATTAAAAATATTTTACTAAATACTAAATATTTATGAAGCATATCTTCATTTCTAATTTTGTTATGAAAAATTAATTAACCGAATTTGATTTTTGTGCCCTAAATGTCTTAAATAATTAAATTTAAATTATAAAACGACGCAAGATTTTTTAACTCGTTCACTTTTGTTATTTTAACGAAAATATTTAAATAAGAAAGTCAGCCATAGAAAATAGAAAATCTGAAATAAATCATTGTGAGGAACAGTTTTAGAGGAAAATGAAAAGCTCCACGGAAAAACGGAAAAGCAAACTTTCCACTCGTGATAATAAACGGATTCTGCAGTTTTCAAAAAGAAAATCTTAAAGCATGGAACCTGAATTGTTTTCTAAATTGATTGACAAATTCTACGTGTTTCAATAATTTCTAACAAAATAAATTACAAGCATTACAAAAATATTTTTTACAAAACACTAATTTTATTTAAATTTGAGTTATTTGTTTATACCATTTTAAAACTCATCCTGGACGTTTGTAAAATATAAAGAGAAAACTGAATAAATTCTTAATTGATTAAAGAGGATAATATTAATTCGGATGAAAATTAATTTTGATTTTATAACATAAATCTAATCACAGATACAGTTGGAATTTATGTTTGAAGAAATATATTAAGATTTCTTATAGCAATTTTTTCTGTTTTTTTAATAATGAAGTCGAGCGCGAACCTCCCTATTTACGAGATATTGCATATTTTATGGGTCGGAATGATGACCTAGAGCAACGAATCTGACTTTCGATGCAAAATATAACGCTGATTAACGTCACGCAAACCTCATTTCGATATCTCTTTTTGCTCTCAAGTTATTGCCGTTTAATTAAAGAAAAACAAGAAATTTTATGAAAACACCCAACCGAAGACAATAAATTTATTAGTATTTGGTAATTACTTAAATTGACGGTTTTTATTCTTATTTTTGGTTTTTTATTTGCGATTGTTTTTTTAAATCTACTACTCATACCAAATATCTTAAACACTATAGAAGATAATTGTAAGACTGTAATAAATGATCACAAAATACTGGATATGTATGTGCAGCGAATTACATGTTTAATGCCTGTGATAGCCTGTGATATGCAATAGTATTTTACTATTTATTTTTATTGACAGTATTTGTGTAAATTGCATTCAAGTTTTTAATTATCACCAACACCTTTAAGCACGCCTATAATTTCCTGCTTACCATTAAGCGACACTCCCTACTTACTTATATAACACG
>JAFFZR010028897.1:0-10384 GCA_018397195.1 Lethrus apterus | reverse complement strand
AATATCACTGTAAACACATCTGAAGGTGTAAGTAAGTCTCTACTAAGATATTTCAAAATTTCGTTCACTTATTCTAAAAAATACAACCGCTTTTTTCAAACAATGTAAGTGACACAATTTTCAGATAATCCAAAATGTCTCGGAAATTAACGAGTTTAGGGATAAAGTATGTTATATCTTTTTTGTTCATATTTTATTGGTACTTCCAAATATACAATAATATTGCAGGTATTGTATTTAAAAAAACAAAATTGAAGTCTATACCACAGTTATGAAACACCCTGTATACATATCAATATTTTTAAATTATAGATCAATCATAATCCTACAACTATTTGTAGAAACTTTTTTTCTATCTGTCACTGTTTACTAGTTATTAAGGAATTCCCTACCAGTGAAACAGCCTGTATAGTTAATTTAAAAAGTTACTATTGAAAATCAAAGATTGATGGAAATGAAAAGCTACTGGTTTAAATGTTGTCTACCAAAAATTCTCAGTACTTCACCTGTAAAGAAAAAATTACAATTGCATATTGATAATGTTGAAGAAAATATTCATACATCTAAAATAACATTCGACTGGAATTTCAATTAATATGTGTCACGTAACATCTGCTCACCTTTTGGTGATAAATATAATAAAGGACAAGATATTTTAAGGAGCATATACAAAATTAAAAGTAAATTCACTGTTGAGAATGATCTGATTCTAAGGTTTTTAGTCAAAGATTTCTTTGGCACTTTTGAAACATAATAGTCAAACTCAACGATTTGTGTTTATAAAAGGAGACACGGTTCATGTTAAATTTTTATGTATGCCAAAGAAGTATTTTTCGTGGTCATTTAATTTACACTTAAATTACACATACACATAAATTTCTCCCCAACTCCTTTATGAATGCACGTTGAAATACATTAGATAACTGACTAACATTTTACAAGCAATTTATTTAATTATTTCTCTGCATTTTGATTTTAATTTGAAAAATACATAAAATTAATGGCACACGTTCGTCGTATGAGCCCGTCTTCTGACTCCAGCGTAAAGGAAAAATTTGTCGTTGCAGTGTCCTTGAACGTTACTGGGATTTTTATCTGGTCAGAACTGCACTCATCTTCTATAACAATAGATTCGGGAAGAGTTGCACAAGCATGGCGTGGAACAATTATTTTGTATCGTTTATTCTTGTCGCATACATTTTTCATGCAGAGGATGTTAGTTTCTGCTAGCATTTCTCTTAAAATGTGTATGCCAGTTGGTGTATCTGCAAAAAACATTATGATTATTGTTAACAACGTCTCTTTTGAATGAAGGTTGGTATACAAAATAAAACGGGTTAGTACGACGATTTAATGAAAAATAGTCGATCTTATTGACTACGCAGTTCACTGACGTCTTCGAATTTAACCAGCGTTCTTGGATAAAAACTTACAGAATGGCCCATAATTACGGATGGTTATATTGATGCTTTGGCCATGGAAATCAGTGCAGTTCACTATTTTGAATTACATACAGGCTGGACCACCGAAAACAGGCAAGCTTGTTTTTTCGACTTTTTAATAAATTTACAAAAAAATACTCGAACATGACAATTTTTGTTCTAAAGGGGACACTTGATTTAGCTATTTTCACTTGGGTTACATCAACCCTTAAGTGGGGGGGAGCGGGGGGGATACTTTGAAGGACAAACCCTACTGAATGGCAACCCAGATCACCACACTTATCACTGCTTGATTTCTTTTTATGGGGTTATTTAAAGAGTAAAATTGATGCAACTCAACCAAATTCTAGAACTACGACAACGTATTACAGACGAATGCAAGTTACTCCGGAAATGCTACAGAATGTCCGACAACATTTTGCACAGTGTCTCTTCTATTGAATGGAAGCCGGTGGTGAATATTCTCAACATTTTATCCGTTAACATGTAAATACCTATTTTTTAGATAATAAATTTTTAAAACGCTATTATTCAAAAACTATTGGTTCGAATTTCAAAAATAAGAAACGTTGAAACAACAAAATTATACACTTCAAAAAAAAAAAAACGTATCGTTTAACCCTTATTTCCATTTAAAATTATTGGGGTGACAGCCCCCCCCCCTTAAGGGTTGATGTAACCCGAGTGAAAATAGCTAAATCAAGTGTCCCCATTGGAAAAAAATTGACGTGTTCGAGCATTTTTTTGTAAATTAATTATAAAGTCGAAAAAACAAGTTTTCGTTGGTCCAGCCTGTGTATCAAAATAAAGAAAACATTTTCGAAACTTATTCTTACTTAGGAGATATATTGCTGTTAATTTTCATTCAATCTTCCTATTTACTTGTTAATTAAATATGTTTACTTACAAATATGCTTTTTCCAAAATTCAAGTTCATCTCCTTCTACCATACGAAGAATAAATTCTTTTATGGTATCCCAGAATATACGATTTTGACACTGAAGTTCTAAATAAACTACGTTTAATGCGTTTTCTTCTATATTCCCCGAACTATAACTTATTGGTACGCCGACATCTATAACTTCTTCCTCGTATTCAAATTTCATAACTGTGTTAATCTGAATGGCAAAATCACCAATTTCTGAATTAGTAAAATAGAGCCATATAGTACGATCTAGTGGATTTAAACCGCATATTAAAACGTCGAATGTACCTGTACCTTCGGCATTAAAAAATAATTCTTTTTTCAAAAAGGCCACTCTGTTCAACGTCATCTTTGGCGTGTCAGTTATATAGGCAATTTTCGATATATCTTCTACATTTTGTGGTTGGTCGTAAGTCATTTTTAATTTATAAAAGCCAGATGTGGGATACGGAGATTTACACGTTATCGTCAAGTCGTAAAGTTTGTATAAATATGTTGGTATTCTCATGGTAGAAGTCATGTAACTTACATCCGGTAGGCCAATTAAGCTAAATGCTTTACTTTTAGCATAATAATATCCAGGACATTCCCCAGTAAGCAGTAGGAAAACTTTACTACATTTCAAGTATTTAGCATGATAATGTATAGAAATGTGTGTGTTATGGTTTTCTTGTAAAACAATTGTTGAATCGTTGGTTGTAAAACATTTCTCTTCATTATCAAAAAATATTGGCTTAAATGCCACAGTGAAATTATTATTATTTTTCAGAGATATAGATTTGATCATCTTCATAGATAACCCAATAGAAAATTCCATAACTTCTGTAGGATACATTGTTGGTAAAACTTCGTACAAATAAGTGACCAACATTAGCATATGTATCGAGTTTGAATTTACTATATCCATTGGTGACACGTTAAAACTGAACTGTATTAATTCCCACGCCCGAGTTACCTCTATTGCATTATGGAGGTTCTCTGCATGTGAACTTGGGTCAATATAAAGACGCTTAAAATAGCTTATCAAATAGGGACAATAAGCTGCAGTCACTGCAGCGAAAGCAAGTCCATCTTGCAGACTGTGGCAAAAATCATTAATTTCTTTATTTATTAGTACTTCGTTGTCCCATATTTTTGATTTCATGTCATTAAAGTTCCACTCCAACCATTCGAGTAATCCTATTTCCGTGTCGCTGTACACATGAGCAAAGTGTAACTTATCAGCGCTTCGATTATTATCTACAAACACGTCTTTTGTTTTTGATGGGGATTTAATCAAAGGTGTAAAATTCAATCTGTAAAGAACCAACACCTTATATGTTTGCAGTATGAGATCTAACCAGGTTTGAGTAGACAACGAGTTGAAATCTTCTTCTGACATAGTATTAATAGGCAATTCGGATGTACTATATTGCATGTAGATTTCATAATTGACATATCCTAGCAAATGTTCTGCTCTTATTTGTGGAAGGAATGCACCAATATTTTTTAAGTAATCCAACGATCTTTCGTATATTGAATTGATATATAATAGTCGATCTCGGGTGTTTTGAGGAGCAGTTCTAAAATAATGAAAGACATATTTCATTAATAAAGTCATAACATTTTATTAAAAAAAATTCAGATTGTGGTGCGGATGGGTATTGGCGATTAGAGAAGAAATAATATTGGTAGCGTATTTTTATTGGCGCAAAAATAATAATTATTGCCCGGTATCTAAGTCATCTGAATACATGTATCAGAGTTTTTAATCAAACACTGTAACATATTATTCACATAGAATATATACAGTAAAGGTCCTAAAACCGTGCCATGCAGAAAGCGATTTTTTTAATTTGTTTTGACGTCACATCGTTTTTTAAGCTTTGTAAGCTTCTGTTAATAGTTTAGAAATCTTTCTGACAATGTAGCAAATGATTCGTATTTTTTAATACCATTTATGGCAGTTTTATCCATCATCACTTATGCCCAGTTGCACCAAGCCACGATTAATTAATCTGTATTACTTTCTATAGAAACCATTGTCATGACTATTGTTGTAATAATGGATACTATAGAAAATAATCGAGGATTAACTAATTTGCGTTGGTGCAACTCGGCCTTAATGTTTAAGTAAAGTTTAAAATTATATTTTGCATTAGTGTGTCAATGATTTCTATAGTAATTAAACTATTTAAACTCATATTAAACTCATAAAATTAAGTGAGATTTGTGCAATCGTCCCTTAGAATGTCATTATCAGGTTCATTATATACTGATATATTATTCACAAGGATATCAATATTATCTACGAAATACTGATTTAGCTATTTATTAGCTATTTCCTCTTCAAGTTTTCCATTATCCATTACTGTTAGGCTTGTTATCAAAGTAATTAAGTAATGTCAATCATGTTTCTCTTTTCCATTCCTTCGTAAATTTACTACGCTGTTTCTTAATATTTTGTATTCTCAAATTTCCATTTTTTTAGTAAGGAATTTTAATTTTAATAATTTTGATGAAAAAGAAAAATTCAAGAATTATTATTGATTTAATTACGATGGAGTAAAATTATATTTGATTTATTTAAAATTATAAACGCAAGTTGCTGATAAAAGTATTTCATATTTTTGTCTTGGAAATTTTCCTTTAGTAAATTTCTACGAATATTAAACCGAGGGTAATATTATTGTGTTAATGTTAAGACTACGTGAGAACTCCCATGTCCTTATGACCTTGCTGACTCAAGTATGTCGTAGGAGGAGGAGGGGGAAAAACTAGAAAATATTAATTGCGGACCAATGAGAATAAAGATGACGGCATAGGTTTGACGTCACGACCGATACGATAAATATGGGTAACTGATGAAAATTTGCCAATTTCTCGTGGAGATCTTTCCAATTCCCAGGTAAGTTCCGTGGTGCGAAGTTGCTAGAATGTAACTTCTCGTGACACAACTAGTGGCAGTGTGGGGTAAGGACCGTGATATGGTATCTTTACTGATTCCGCTTTTAACTGCAAAGTTGTGTAAGAACGACAGGGGGAATTCCCGGAGAGTCACCGGTAAAAACGACGATTGTTCGATAGCTATACGACGAAACTGTCGGCTATCAGGTGCGTTCGCTAAGGCGATCAGTTGAAGTAATCGTGTTTTAGTTCGGCATATCCGTGAAGGAAAGAAGTAAGTCAGCGAGTGTGATAAATGGAGTTCAAGTAAATGGAACGATTCAAGGTGCGAATCATTATTGTTAAAATACAAGAGAGGGTTAAATTAGCCTTGTTACGCTAAAGTATAAAAAACGGGTTGTTTTAATTTGAATTTAATAAACCGAAAAATTGTTGAATTTCTCATTTTAGTCATTGCTGAAAATTGTAAAATTAAAAGGGAAATTATTTAGTAATCGAAAGATTTATTGAATTAAACGCTTTGTCTAATCAAATGTTAAATAATTTTCTAATAGAAGTCCTGAACGATAAATGTTAAATGGGGTAAAAGGACCTCTTATCGGAATAAACGATCTTTAAGTGAAATACCTTATTTTTGTAAATCATATGTAGAATACTCTTTTCACTTAATTTTGTAAAATTGATTAATTCTATTACTTTATGATTTTTTTTTATGAATATCGAAGGTGTAAATTTTTGTAATATATTTAAATATTGTTATTATTAAATTTAGCTAATTAGAACTATTATGTTTTATTTTGGAACTTCACACCTTCTTTGGGTAATTAAGTATGGACATAAGAATTTGGTATTGATATTTGGGTTGGTTGTCATTTTGGTTAGCAGTATCGACTTCCGGGTTATGGTGGCAGCATAATCTTTAAACTTGGGAGAATCGATACGGAAGGCTAACGGGTAGTTTTGGGGTTTTGGAGAAAATCATAAGAAGTGAGTACGATTTGCGACTTTTGTTGTCTCGTGGTCTCTGCCAACGCTATCGTCCAAATCACACAAAACTCTTCGAAGGGAGGTGCCGGAGCAAGAAAAGGGGCTTAAGATGCGTCGTGCACGTCAAAAGGTTAAAATTTAGAGTAAAATATTAAGGTAAAGACACCATCACCCGCCTGCGTTTCTTGCATTAGGTTTAACACTTATGTAAAAAACTGTGGAGAACTTGCAATATATTACCTTAAACGTAAATATTTCTTCATTTGTGGGCCAGCTAAATTAAGTAAAAGATTTGCAAAAGGAGGCACACAAATTTCGTTTTCTTCATATGAAACATATCTGAGTCCGTAAGGTATTTGGTAGAAGGATTTTCCGAAAAATGCCTGTTTACATATCCATGATTCGGCAGCCCTTAAAGTACTCCCTAAGAAATCCATATATATGCTAGTTTTATCATCCGGAAAGCTAGGATAAGATATGCACGATTCTTTCTTTGTTATGTCCTTTATGGATTGTACACCCATTGATATGTCAGTACAAGAGACATATAAGGGATACTAAAAAAGAACATATTAAGAGTTTTTAAATATGGTATAATATTAATAAACTTCGTCAATAAAATGAAATAAAAAAAAGTATTGAGTAATTGTTATGATTAAAAATAATTTTTATTGCAATTACCTCACTCATCGAAGGCATAAGTCCAATATGAGAAAAATTTTCCATATAAGCATAATTTGTGAGATAACAGTTTTCTGCTGATCCTACAATTGGTAATTCGTATTTAGAACAACAGCTGCAAGTAAATACAATGTTCGTGTTGAAAATAATAGGTTCATCAAATCCATAGATTAATTTGTAGCACATTTTATATTCGTGCTCGTTTTTTTCTGAAATTTTTTCGGTAAATATTAAACTAATTCCATCCAGACGAGTATCATCCTGCATAACACAATTAGATTTGTGATTTTTCATTAATAGTGTGAAATGTTTCGCAAATTTGATGTTTAACGTTATAGGTTTCAAGAACAATGGCGGATTCTCATAACTAATTGTAGGTTGCGGACGAGTGGCTCTCAAACATAAATATTTGTGAATTTTTGTAGACATGTCGCTTCTCAAGTAAACTGGTAAAACGGCTACAAAGTCGCCAAACGAATTAATGGGTTGGCAGGTAGCTTTCAAAGTAACAATTTCTTTGGGCTCCAAGTAGCATACGATTGAGTTGTCATATAAAGTAACTTCTTTTCCGTCCCATTGATCGAGAGTAAACGAATCTTTCAAGTCGTCTGTTCTTATACATAATTCTTCTGGTTCTTTTTGTGGGTTCAATATTTTTATATATTTTTCGTAGAATGTGTCAGTAGAAATATCGTACTGGAAATTTATTTCAGATTTTGAAAAGCACAGTTTTGGTTCCGTGGCATAACTTTGCACTTTAACACAGCAAACTGTTATTGGCATTGGTGTATATGTAAACGAAGGGATTACATTATTTAAGAAGTAACCAACTTTAGTGGTAATCAAATCGGTATTAATTGGTGGGCCAATAATATTGTTAACAATTAGTGGAAGGTAGAATGTTCCGCTTGATATGTATAATGGTTTAAAATGAAGATATAATGTTTTATTACAGCGTGCTTCTAAAATAATTTCTTTGTTGAATACGTTTCCCCATACAGAACGTGATTGAGACAATGTGATTTCAGGATAACTGGACATATCTATTTTCACAGATGCGATAACTGTAGTTTTATTTTCAATTGTAAATTTAATTACGTCAAAACAACTGGAAGGGATTTTTTTGAAAACAATTTGCTTGGGAATTACACTTATATCAGGATATACGACGTGTCCTTCTACAACAAATTCAATAATACTGGATTTTTCTAGCTCCACCTTGATGGCACAAGTAAAATGAATACATGACTTAACTTGTGCTTTTATGTTACAGACACATTTACTATTTCCTTCAACATCAGCACTCGTTGGAGTTATGGAGATACCCGGAATTGGTTCGGGGTTCAATATCGTGAATGACTGAGCCGAACAGTCGGAGTTCTGTATAAGAACTTCTGTATTTACTGGCATATTCAATGGAATATTGTGTAAGTTTATGTGCTTCTTGGGAAGAAACAACAGTTTTATTCTTTTATGTATAAATATCCTAATTATTTGACGTCGTTTATCTCCGGAATTAAATTCGATTTCGGTCATAGCTGGCCCTGGGATATGTGAGAGGTATGACACCAAACATGTTAAACACTTCTTAGCGTTTACGCACCCGTGATCGGGCCTAACTGTAAGATTTGATTGCGCTACTGTCCAGAAAAAATTGATGTGCATGTTTAATGGATTATAGATATCGACGTATTTATGCGTTTCCGTTTCTTCAAACTCTAAATTTCGCACATTTAATTTTAGAAATTTCGGCGTAACATCTGCAAGAAGTGTTACGGTAAAAACCATACTTTCATTTATTATTAAATCAATGGCCACGTTGTAATAACCAACTGATGATGATAGATATATTATATCAACGTCGCACATGCAGTCCGTTTTTATCACTCTTCTGTTACCTTCGGGAAACACCAAAACTGGTTTATCGGGTTTTAGAACAACACGTATGGAAAACCCATTCTTATTACTGATATTGATCTTGAAGTCGTATCTATTGTGTGCGGCAATCTGTAAAATACACAAGTCACAAAACAATTTTCTGAAATCTTACACCTAATGCAATATGCGTGTTATAAAGTCAAATCAACTCATAGGTATTTGTTTTTAGAACACAGAATATCTTTTATGTTTGGGGGGAAAGGGGGCAAAGAAGAAAGGAAGAATAAACACACTCTGGAGGAAGTTAAAGAAGGACGTGGTGAAAAAAGGTATACTTTAACGCTTTAACAGTTAGGAATAATAGTCACACGTAAGGCGTGTGAGCTGACGGATATTTTACGAACTTGACGTAAACTAAAAAAACGTGCCTGTTAATTTGTATAGAATGTCTTATTTTCGTTGTTTTATCTACATAAAGTACCATCAGTCTACAAGTTAGGAGAAAACCGTTTACGCAATAGTTGTCGATTTTTCACGAGCAATTTATGTAGGCAATTAAAATTTGTCTACCTCATCTCGTTTCCGCTTTAGAACCGGAAATTGAAATGTCACGTTTTTTTATGTTCACCACTTCGCCTTCACCATCCTTCTTTTGTTTTTCTTTAATGGTAACCATGAATGGATGTGGCATCATTAAAACTACAGATTACATAATTAAAACCGTCTTACTGAGGACTTTCCAAAAATATAAGTGGCGAATATAATTGAATCGTTTATTTCGAAAAGGGACTAAGTAACGGATGTTTTTGAGAAAAACGAAAAAACCATGTACTTTCCAATTTAAAGATTATTGATGACATTTTTTATTATACACTCAATGTCATCATTTATTTTTTTGCAATACCTGTAAACAAAAAATCATAAGCTGTGCTTAGTACCTTTCTGCAATGAACTGTGTTTTTTTACTGATATATTTTTTTGTGTTCTCAGGGACATGGTCATGGTTTTGATTAAAAAAAAATATATACAGTGTGTCCCAGATCGAGTGGGATTGCATGGGTAACTTTCTTATCACTGAAGATGGAGATTTGGTTAAATAGGCAATGTTTTGCAGTTTTATATGCTGAATTAAAATCTGTTTGAAAAAGTTCAAAATATCGAACCCGTCAGAAGTTATTTTTAAAAAAACTAAAAACTGTCATTTTCTTTTATGTCAAATATCTTCGTAAGTATAAGAGATACAAAAAAAAGTTTCATATGAAAGTCACTGTATTCGATGAGACCAATTCAAAATTGGTGTCGAACAAAAATTCAAGATGGCTGCTTTTGTGGTACTCGTATCAACTTCCTTAAGTTAAATGGGAGCCATATTGGATTTTTAGGTTGCTGAATAGTTTTTTATTCTCTTTTCAACGATGTAAGATAACGTATGATTGAATAAAAAATACCAGTAAAATTAATTGTTTTTACATTTTAATCAAGTAGGCTTACATGGAGCCAAACAAAATTAGGTGAAATTTATTTTAGAAAACCTTTATATGTAATTCCTATAATACTTAGTAACATGACAATTCAGTACTAAGTA
>JAFFZR010028896.1:0-10386 GCA_018397195.1 Lethrus apterus | reverse complement strand
GATCTTCTTGACTAGACTAGACTAGACCGTAATTAGTCGCATTAAGGCAACGACATTTTCCGACGAATTAAGAAATTCAGGAAAAAATTTAGTCATTTCGACAGAAATTCTTTCAAAAATGCATATACAGGGTGTCCCCGGGAAAACGAAACACCCTCAATATCTAAGAAACTAATTTTTTTTCTTAAAATCGCTGAAACACGTAAACTTTAGATCGATGGGGGACAACTTTTGGCGAATAAATGATCGCCATATCTTCAACCCCCTAGCCGCAGGGGTGTCAACCCTAAAATTCTTAAATTACAATAGGGGTTGAGTGATATCTCATTTAAAAGCTTACATAATTTGCATTTCAACGGTGTAAAAATTTTTGAAATCCATCTATTCGGTTTCGAGAAATTATCTTTTCAAGATAACTATGGTACAAAACAGAAAGGGCAATTTAGATAGAAAAACAGTCAAGATTTATTTGAGAAGTTGTTGGAAATGGCCTTCCCCAACTTCCATACAATTATACAACCGTTGCTCAAACCCATCTCTTGCCTGCCGTGCAGTCTCCTCTGAAATTTTTCAAAATGTACGTTGTGGGTTTGAGCAACGTTTGTATAATTGTATGGAAGTTTGGGAAGGCCATTTCTAACAACTTCTCAAATAAATCTTGACTGTTTTTCTAACTAAATTGCCCTTTCTGTTTTGTACCATAGTTATCTTGAAAAGCTAATTTCTCGAAAACGAATCGATGGATTTCAAAAATTTTTACACCGTTGAAATGCAAATTATGTAAGCTCTTAAATGAGATCATCCCCTAGTGTAATTTAGGGGATGACATTTTAGGGTTGACACCCCTGCGGCTAGGGGGTTGAAGATATGGCGATCATTTCTTCACCAAAAGTTGTCCCCCATCGATCTAAAGTTTACGTGTTTCAGCGATTTTAAGAAAAAAAATTAGTTTCTTAGATATTGAGGGTGTTTCGTTTTCCCGGGGACACTTGTATATATTTTAAACGTATTTTAATTTATTTGCTTCAGTTTTAATAGATTTCAGTATTTTTTTTTTAACTACTGATATTGTTGATACGAAAATGAACTATATATATTATCGATTTATGACATTCTTCGATCTAACTTTATAATATTTTTTGTAGTGTATATAAAAGTTAAACATATGTACAATTTTCTTGGATCATTTTTTATACAGAAAATCCATTAAAACTTTATGTATTTATACATAGACATACTGGGAATTAGTTCTCAAATATGAACAAAACAATCGGTCTTGATTGGTTTTAAAGCAAACAAATAGGTATCACTCGACATATCATTCCATTTAAAAACGTTATCGATGGCAATCATTGCTGCACGTTATTTGTGTCGTGATACCTGAAACACGTCTGGGTAGAAATCGATTTGTCCGAGTAGTCAACTATTTCCATAATTTAAATGTGTTTTGACAATTTTTGTGTATTTATTTTACTCTTTTTTGAGATAAAAAAATCAAAACAGTAAATGTCCTATTGTTAGTACATAATAATTAAAAAAGATTGATTCTGCATCGTTTTTATTTATAAAATCAATCATTTTAAGTACAGTATGAACAACTTCAATATAAAATTATTAATCGACCACAGCTTGTATTCAAACCCTTCTGACTTTTGACCATCCCTCAAACACCTCAAACATCTGGTGAAGAAATTATCGTAATTTCGATCAAAATATGAGGAAATATGTGTATGACAGCTGCGATTCTTGAAATGATTTTCAAAACCTGTATTGCACACGTATTTCTTGAAGTACTTCTTGGAAATTGTCGTAATATTGAAATCTTAATAATACAGTAGACGGAACGATACCATAACAATTAGAAATACATAAGAGTAATGTAGTATGGTGTCAAGTTCGTGAGTGATTTTTTTGCATAGTTCCCAGGTAAACGTCTTTAGTGTTGACCTCTTGAAACTTTTGCCGCTAGTTAATGAATGCTTTCAGCAGTAGCAGCCCGGATGAATTAGCGATCGTTATCGACACATAATCGACGTACGGTACATACATAATATACTTAGTACGTCGTTCGCACTTAATACGCACATAAGCGCTCCTCCCAAAACCACATCGCAACTGCATGATGTAGAATGTAGCTTAATTGATAATCCGCGTAATCAGGGCCAGGTGAAAATTACACGATACACACTCGCGTACACGTATCAGATTGTATAATTAAACGACTAATTAATGGCTTGCCGAATTTACCGTTTAAAATGTTTGGCGCTACTGTTTTGTGTTTTTCGAGTGCTCTGTCACGCCCATATAGTGCGAGAGAATATTTGCCAGTCCTGACACCTGTTATTTTCAATTTTCAGTGTTATTTCACGGCTCTGATTGCGGAATGTAAAATTACATGAATCGTTTGATTAATTGTTTTTGTTTATCATGATAATTACACCTATTTGTAGTATTTTCAATTGTTTTCAGCGATCAACGTGTTCCGCGTTATATATTTACTATCTCAATTATAACCAGTTAACGCCGAAACGATTGCGTTTTTGTTTGTCAAATTTTTAATTTATTGCTCACAATGTATTCAACAGTTTATTTTTTTTTTTCAGAGCTTATTAGTAACGTTCCAAGCATATTTTGGTGCCTTAGAAAATATGATTTAAGCAAGTTTTTATGCTATTTATATTTTTTTGTGTTCTTAGATTCATAACTAAGGATTTTAAAATAGACATTGATTAACTCATATACTGTCGCCATTTAAAACAGGAGTTGACAATTGAATCTCACTAAATAAATGTGCTATTAAACCATATTGTGTTCGTAAGTTCGGAGGAGTAAATACATACGCCACTGTAACAATTTTCGACCTTATCGTTAGTTGGCCAACACTGATCGTATTATTTAGACATCCAATTCTACTCTTTTTCGGTTATTGTTAGATGCAATTTCGTGCAATTGTCTGTTAGATTTTGTGTATTTCTCCTGTCTTTCATTATAAAAAGTTTATAAAACACACACTTTCTTTTGAATATCTACAATCACTGTTAAAGTAGATTAAATAATAATGTGGTATTTGCAGATTTCAGTCACGGCCAGTGACCGTGATTATTAAAGAACGGTGAAAAAATCACCGGCAGTGAAATATTGCTCATCACTAGTGTAAACGTGTCTCGCAAGTACCCAATCAGTGAGCGAATTTTTTTAAGTGAGAATTTTAATTTACTCCTCCGAATTTACGAACGTAGTATATAACGGGTGTCTCAATAAGAGTGCACTATCTCATTTAAAAATAAAAACACGTATTTATTGAGTGAGTTGTAATATTTTTATTGCATTGTAAAATAGATGTTCCGATTAATTATGAAATAAAATATCCGGCAAATGGCCGCCCCCGCGGTTCTGATGACAGACCTTTACTCTTTTCATGAAGTTTACTTTTTGACAAAGATGTGGCTGTATCTCACCGATGACGCGTTGGATCTCGGCCTTGAACTCAGGAATTGTTTCTGGTTTATTCCCATAAACACGGGATTTCACAAAACCCCAAAGAAAGAAATCGCACGGCGTTAAATCGCATGATCTTGGTTGACATCAGAATTTCGTGTGATGATTTGGTCTGCAAATCGTTACTGCAATAAATCGATTGTTGCATTCGCGGTGTGGCAGGTGGCGCTGTCCTGCTGAAACCGCATGTCCTCCAGTTTCATGCCGTCCAGTTGAGGCCACAAGAACTCCGTTATCATGTTCCTGTAACAGTCACTAGAATTCCAGCCTCATTTTCATACTTTTAACGCGTTCTTCTTTTGTCTAGCGCTCCATTTTTAATAATCGGAACAATCATAGGTGACAGCTGTCAAATTTCAGAGTTGCCACTTGCACGAAAAAAGACACTAAATTTAAATAGTGCACTCTTATTGAGACACACTTTACATATTATAACATTTTACTAAGGTGACCCAACTATTTTTTGTAGAAAAAGGAGTACGAATGGAATAAAAGGTAAGTACAAAAGTACTTACCTAGAGTACAAAGGAGTACGGCTTTTCAAAAGGGTACAAAACTCCCTAAAGTAGTAGGTTGGTCGCCTTAATATTACTATATAACACATTAAATACGTTCTGAATTAACATTTATTTTATGAAAACAAGAAAGAACGCTGGATGAAAAGAAAAGTTATGTTTATACATGCCTTTAATATAAATTATATAACAGAATGAAATGGATAAAGCATATTAGCAAAGAGAAAAAATAAAGCCAGAGCAATAGTAACCAAGTAACTCACACAGCATAGCTAAAAGCGTCCAAATTTCATCCATAACTTAAAATAGATCCCTTGAAAACTGCTTATGACCAGTTTTGTTGCGCCTCAAATATTTAAAATTTCAAGTAATTTCTGATGCCTTAAAAAATATTTAACCATATTTTTATATTATTTGCATTCTCAGATTTATAACTACTTACTTACTTATCCCGAGCCCTCTTCTACCAAAGGTGTAGAGATTCATTACTAAGTATTTTAAAATATAAGTACTTATTTTAACATTTCTATCATGGCCATCTTCCAAAAAAATTCCCAAAAATCCCAATAGGGATTCAAAACTAACGATAATAACGATTAATTAACTTGTAAGCTTGAAAAGCGTCAGTGATTGGAAAATGTTGCAAGGTCTCATTAATTATTACATATAATGTTGATTTATAATCATCCACGTATAAAATTTCAATTAAAAATTAGAACACATTTCTAATTAAAATTCGGGGAATATCCACGGACAAAAAATTTCTCCCGTAATCTTCCCTTTTCGCATATATGTATGTATATATTCAAATATAAAGGTTTTTCAATTTAAGCGTCGAAATTCCATCCATAACTTAAAATAGTTCGCGTTAAACCTGACTGTGACCAGTTTGGTCGCGTCTCAAATGTTTATACATTAAAAATTCAGATATTTACATCTGTTACACACATCTTTATCAAACGCAAAATTTTCTAGATGGTAATAATTTGGCCAAAATTGCCTTCTAGATCAGGGGTGGCGTTATATATATATGATCGACTATTTTTCTTAAAAAAAGTCGCGATCACCTACTAAGATATATGAGTTGCATGGGGTTGGGTTCGCTCCGTAATTGACATTCAAATGAGTACAGTTTTTGAAATTTTTAGATAAAGATTCGAGTTCGAGGGTTGTATGGGTTGGGTTCGCTTCGTAAATAAAATTATGTAAATTCTGTAAAATTCCAGTAAAATCGCTTCAAGATCGACCAGTTGATCGAGATCGACTTGTTCTAGATCGCCTCCTTTTAAACAAATCTTTCATAAAACATAAACAAACATAAACATTGAAAATTAGTCTTCAAATACAAAAACGATTACCATATAATAAGTATAAGAAACCATGAAGAAATCATGAATAAAACGTGGTGTACACAGGATGTGTCAAAATGGATATCTTTGTTATTATTATAGAAATTGCATTTAAGTAACTGAACATAAAACAACATACTTAAAGTACATTTATTGAACGAAAAAAATACTTTTGTATTTTTATTTTAGATTCACATAATCAACAAATAATTTATTTAGTTGAATAAAATAGTCACTTTCTAAAGGAAGTTTTATAAACGAAGCATTTTACTGAGCACTTAAGATTAGTATTAAAAACGGTAGTTGCACTTTAAAAATATTTGCAAACAATGCTTGCTATAAAACATGTACAATTTATAAAAACAAATAAATCTAAAGGAGAAAGCGTGCGTTATTTTAAGCGAACCCATAATAAGTACATCCGAATATATGAGGTTTCGATTTGCAACTTTTCGCGACCAGAGCAGAATGTAGAAACCTTTTCGTTTCAGCTTTATACATTTTTAATGAAAGTGTGATGTTAGGCATCGCACAGGCGAGTGTATTAGTAACGAACACGTTATCTCATCACCGCATAAAACTCCATTACGAAACTTGAAATTATTAAAATGCAACAAGATGTCGGTTTATCCAGAAATTAGCTTAACTAACTAAATAATTCATTTCGTCCTTAAATTAACAATATCCACTTTGAGCAGAGTGTTAAATTTAAACGGCCGCTTCGAGCACTCAAAACGAATGAAAATATGTCCATTTTATAAAGCTTATTTGCTAAACGAGTTTATATGGAGAAATTTCAGTTTTGTATACGAAATGTATAAAACGTGTTATGTATATTTCATTTTGCGCCTTGAATAATGGGTTTTATTTATTAAGCGCCGCGTGTTTTTATTGTCGGGGGTTGTTTCAATTTTATCTTAAAATTTCGATCTAAAAATCATTTCCCTCGATAATTACTTTTATTCATCGGCTCTTCCGATTGGATCAAAATTATCTATATAATTAAAGTTAATTCGGCCCACAAATGAGATATGAGGAAGTCTACTTATTAATATTATTAAAAAAAAAAAAAATAACTAAGCATAGAATCGGGCGTATAATTAAATTCTACTTACGTTTGTAATTTATTATGTTCTATATAATTTGTAACTGTAATTAACTATAATAAATACGTATTTGCCTGCTCGTGTATTCATCGTTAATATTTTATTCACCGTCAAATATGGTATGTGTTCTGGTAACTGGCATTTCATACTCAGAAACATGATTTAATATATTTATAATTAATGTATAATATCAATCATAAGGATTTAACAACCAGTATTGTTAGTGAACTTAATTTGATGTGTCTGCGTAATATTGTATAGGAAATTATATCATAGATGTTACTATTTATATTAAATTAGCTCAACAAAACTAAATATTTTGCAATAAATTGTTACTAATAATATTTGCAATAAAAACTTAAATATGAGCTTGATTGATATAAATTTTTTAATTGTTAAAAAGTTACAGAATTGGATTGATTATTTAATTAAAACAACTTTCGTCTTATCAGAGCCGTTTCATCAGATAAAGATATTAGCAACAAATGCATGGATAACGGTCGGAACAAAGTGTTTTATAATCATATAGAATTAATTTGAATCCGACATCCTTTCACATAAAGTACTCATTTATTATTCCGACAAACAATACGTAGTAAATAAATCCATTCCGAGTAATATACACCGGTATTATATTCAGCAATATCAAACGGTGCGGACATCTGCCGTTGAAAACAAACATAGCTATTGTTTTAGATTTCAACATTACCACTTAAATATGTTATTAAATTGTTTTATAACTTCCGGCGCGCTCTCCTACCGCATATGTTATTATACGAGTCTTTTAATTTATGCTAAAGATACGGTATTGAGTTATACTCGAGTTAAATATATTAAGAAGATGTGTAACAATATGATCGTATCGGGCGCCGGCAGATGGCTCATCCTGTTTTCTATACTCACAATCGGTCATTGTTCTGGCAATTTTACATCTTGATAGCGTTCCTTTGCAAGACGTCTCTCAGGAGCGGCGAGATATCGCGCTCTATTTGATTTGACGAGCGCCCTGTTCTTTCATACCGATCTTTACCCGTTTCCGCCGTTCAGTTCCGGTTTGAGCATTTAATACTTTCATGCACGCATGGGTTTTTACACCGCCGGCGTACTTGCGAATATTTTTAACATTTCAAAACCTTGAACTTATAACATTTAAATAAAAATCTTTATTAAATCACGTTAGAAATGACAAGGACAAGATTAAAAATTAACTTAAATAACTTTAAATGGTGTGTAGTTTAAAGCAGATCGTAAGGCTTCGCAGCCGTACATACAGTGCGAGTGTAAAGTAAGGAATAAAATTCGTAAAATTTGTATCCCTAACTGTTTTCAATTTTCCTCGGACAAATTTTTATATTTGAATCCCCATGTTTTGGCATAAATTATACCTTTCTATCCCAACCAGTGGCGGCGTAACGGGGGCAACTCAATAAAATTAAATGGCAGTGGGGGTCAAATATTGCATTTTCGTAAAGATCGTTTCATCCTCTATCTAGCAGTTTAACAATTTTTTAAATCGTTCGATTAAAACAAGAAAAAATAAGATGTCATTTTTCAATTTTTAATTATTCACATCACTGATTTCTGGCTTATTCAAGCATAGTGTCAAGGGGGATCTTCGGGCGTCCAGTCCTGGGCCGATCCCTAATATTCTCTTCTTCCCAGAACTAGGTTTCTATTTTGTTAACTGCTGATTGGTTGATATTTTTATCAGGCACGGCGTTTATCACCACAACCGAGCATAATTACGATTTCAATCCTTTCTTTTCCAGTTAAACGTTTCGTTTTCTTTTTAACCCAACTTTGAACTTAATAAATCAAACGCAATAAGACAATTCGTTCAAAATTTGACTCATCAAACTGACAATACAACTAACTGACAGACGATATAGCGATAAGCAAAAGCAAAAATGTCCCACCGAAAAAAGTCAAACAGAGATTATTAGTCATAGAATATTGAGAGCTATTTTTTTCTTGTTTTAATCGACCGATTTATAAAATTGTTTCACTGCTAGATAGAGGATAAAACGATCTTCCCGAAAATGTAACATCTGGGGGTCAGATGTTACATTTGCATTTGATGTTGCCATTAGATTTTTCGAGTTGCCCCCCCCCCGGTTACGCCGCCACTGGTTGAGATAGAAAGGTATAATTTATGCCAAAATATGGGGATTTAAAAATAGAAATTGACCTGTCCGAGGAAAACTACCAACAAGTAAGGATAAAAATTTCACGAATTTTATTCCTTACTTTACACTCACACTGTATATTTGTATATTAATATAAAACAAAAACAATTATTCAGTTTTGGGGAAAAATACTTCAACTTTCGAAATTAACCAACCAGCTAAAAATATAGACAAATATTATTACTATTATTATTGTGAAATAATATTTAACGCCCTCTCCTCGCCCACATTAATTAATTATCGGCTGCAAAATAATTGTAGGCCTATAAAATTACTATTTTTTTAATGCGTTCATTTGATCTTGGACATAAAAGCATAAAGCAATCATGCTGAAATTTAAAATGTCTAAATACATCTCAAATAATTTTAGTGATTTTGATATTTAATATTTAATATAATATATCATTATTAACAAACCGGAACGTGTTTATTTACGCAAATATTTTTTTCCACGTAATGCCAGATTTATAGAACAAATTTTAAAATATTTATCTCGCGATTTTAATTACGGCGTTCGCTCGTTGTTGTGTTTGTGTGAATTTGTGCGGTTTAGATCTATACATGGAGATAAGCGCCTTAACTAGTTCTTTCCTTGGTTTTCGTCTTCGTGATACCATCTGAGAATCTGCGGAATCTTAAACGATATCGGTGTAAATTCATCTTAATGAGTATGTGTCTAATGTGTTATTTGTTTCTTATGACGCTGTAATCATTTCTAATTATTATTAACGTTGTCGGATTGATATCTACGAAGTCTTGGAGGAATGTCCGGTATTAAACATGCATTTTCACTTTGTTTAAAATTAGCTTGCTGTTGATTAAAAAAAAAAAATCAACAATATTATCTACGTTTATTTACCTATTATTTTTAATTCACTGCTATGTAGTGTAATTTAATTAATAGTCCAGTCATTCTGTCCGAAAATAGGCCATAAATTAGAAAATGAACCTAGCAATCCAATTTTTTTATATGTTGTTGGGGGGAGGACAGTAGTGCCTAATTTGAAGTTTTCGACCGAAACCCTTGTGTGCATTTCTGCCATTCTGAAAATAATGGTTGATTTTTGTTTCCGTTGTAACTCGGCTCCTCGTCGGTCTACGGTTTTTCGATTTCGATTTTTCAAGTTATCCCTAAACTCGTTAATTTCCGAGATATTTTAAATTTTCTGAAAATTACGTCACTTACATTGTTTGATAAAAGCGGTTGTATTTTAATTACCTACCTTTTGGAATAAGTGAACGAAACTTTGAAATAAGTAGAGACCTACTTACACCTTCAGATGTGTTTACAGTTGTATTTTAATATACTGGGTGTTCGTTCCTAACGCGTAAATTCAGTCAAATGGAATTGGGCATATCTTTATTTTTTTAAATACAACACCCTGTATATATTTAGATCATTCAATTTTACATGTAAAATCCCTATGTCGCAGATTTAAAGCAACACAGTGTATATTATGTATCTGTTAGAATTGTTTTTTCTTGTCCACTATAATATTCTGTATCTGTAATATGTACCTAGTCTATGTTTTGTATTACATACATACATCAAAATGGTTTTAGTTTTTCGTATACCTACATTTATGTGTATTTATATAATGTTTACTTTAATTAATAAAATAAAGAAAAAAATCTTAAAAACCAATTATGTATTTTATTTGTAAGACGAAAAACCTGACAATTACGGCCACCCTTATATAACGGCCAATATTGTTTCCTTTTTTGGTGACCG
>JAFFZR010028895.1:0-11007 GCA_018397195.1 Lethrus apterus | reverse complement strand
CGATTTCTTCGTAATTATTCCCTCGTCTTTTTCAATTGTATTAACATTCTGTTTGCAATCATTAATTTTTGTAGAACCACTTTTTTCTAAAAGATCAATCTTAGATTCAAGCTGATTGATCTTTTCATGCAAATTTTTAAATTCTTTAGAAAGAATTTTATTTACCACTGACTTTATAATATCATTAAAATCTGAACTTTTTAGGAAATTTATGACACTGGCCGTATCATCACTTTTTTCGGAATTTAATCTAGTGCCAGGTGGCATTGTTTATAACTGAAATCTTTAACTGTTTATCAATAGAAATCAGAAAATATTATTCACCAACAGGAGAGCGATGCGTATCAAGCGATGGCTCTACTACTAATGCACACTATTCGACGATGTTTAATAATAATAATAATAATATTTATTATTATTATTATTTGGATTTTTTTTGTACGGTTCCTATTTTGTCATAGATAGGAGCGTTTGTGATCAAACCACACAATTTTTTCATAATTTTTGTTTTTATTTCATACAGAACAGTTCATTTTCTCGCTTGACATTTGCATTTTCTGTTTTAACGTTTTTCTCCTTTACTTTGTCTGATAAACATCAACATACGGACGTTTTGTATATTTTTGTATAAAAAACAAAAAATAATAATAAATAATACGACGTTAAACGAAGCAATAATATGTAACCGTTGCATTCCACGACCGTCAAAAGCATAGAAAATTACAACTTTGGAAAATTATTCGAGCGAGTTTCGAATTTTTTTTTTTCTGTGCCTAATTTAATATTTCAATTTAGAAGAGCGGCATCGCTCCGCCGGCCGACACAGACAACTAAATTAATTAGAACTACCGCCGCGGACTAACGAAATATTCGTTCGGATGAGTGTCGGGTACTTTAGTTAATTATTTTCTTTAGTCGGCGGACGTGGTGTTATTATTAATGACGTGGAGATTTCGTCCGTCCGACGTCGTCGCTTTTCGGTTTTGTCCGGCAAAATTCCGGTATTCAGGGAGAAATTTTATTTATAATATTATCATATATTCTTGGGAATTTCGAAAATGTAAATTGAAAACAAAATTGCTAATTAAAATTAAAAGAAAATCTCAATAATATGGAGTAATATGGGTAATACATTTTTTAAATATTATTAAGTAATCAGTGTGACTTTATGATGATTGAGTTTCCAACGTCCGCACAGAGAGGGCGTTCTAGCGTCAATAAGACATAACAGGTTGAGATCTTGGTGATTTCAACATTTACTGATCATTCATTGTACGAACGAGGATTTAATTCCGAAACTGATGGATCAGATGGATCATTGCTCACGTGACGTAATTTCCAGTCGTATAAGTTTCTAAATACGAATTAAAATGTTCTTTTATGAAACGAACGGAAAAATATTAAACCTCAAGCATAGAAACAACGTTCACTGTTCGATCGGTCAAACATCTGTCTTCCAATCCGACCATCAGTTTTAAATTCAATTTTATGCATTTTCGGAAAACTTAATCATTAAAAATTACATTCAATCGCCATTAAAGGCATTTAAAAAAAAACGTGAATGTGCGCTTTTGCGTCTTAGAAATTTGCGACGCAAGAGCGAAACAAACAATGTCGCGACGCCCCCAAAGCCCGTAATAATTGACAAGATGGCAACTTAATCTCGCTTTTTAGGGCGAAACGCGGCGTGCGGATTTTCTCGCGATCGTTGTGTTTGTGCGTCGCGCATTCACCTTCGAAGGACGACGTCGGCGTCGGCGTCGAAAACACGAACACAATGCCACGGAGATTACAACGGATTATGAATCACTCGGAAAGTTAAGAAATATTTACGTAGGTATTTAAATCGAACGGTCGATGACGTGTTTCCGTTGTTTTCGGGGGAGATTTTCCGGGATTCGTGCGAATTGTTTCAATGGATGACTTGAAAACTGCATAAATCAAATTTTAATTTATGCGAAAAAGAAAATCTTAATTGGGTTGAGTTTGATTTCCTTAAACATGGAAAATGTTTCAACTAAGATTTTTTTAACTTAAAAACAAAGAAAATAATTTTATATGTATTTTATAAACCGGATTTTACGTTAAACCTAAATCCGCAAAAACGACGGTTCTATCTTGATTCTAAATTTTCGAAAATTCAGATTCAAGATTTAAATCGAGTGGTCGATGACGTGTTTCCGTTGTTTTCGGGGGAGATTTTCCGGGATTCGTGCGAATTGTTTCAATGGATGACTTGAAAACTGCATAAATCAAATTTTAATTTATGCGAAAAAGAAAATTTTAATTGGGTTGAGTTGGATTTCCTTAAACATGGAAAATGTTTCAACTAAGATTTTTTTAACTTAAAAACAAAGAAAATAATTTTATATGTATTTTATAAACCGGATTTTACGCTAAACCTAAATCCGCAAAAACGACGGTTGTATTTTTAATCTAAATTTTCGAAAATTCAGATTCAAGATTTAAATCGAGTGGTCGATGACGTGTTTCCGTTGTTTTCAGGGGAGATTTTCTTGTATTTGTGCGAATTGTTTCGATGGATGAGTTGAAAACTGTATAAATCAAATTTTAATTTATGTTAAAAAAGAAAATCTTAATTGGGTTGAGTTTGATTTCCTTAAACATGGAAAATTTTTCAACTAAGATTTTTTAACTTAAAAACAAAGAAAATAATTTTATATGTATTTTATAAACCGGATCTTACGCTAAACCTAAATCCGCAAAAACGACGGTTCTATTTTAAATCTAAATTTTCGAAAATTCATGAAAATAAATTGAAAAAAGATTGAAAACTGATGATCTAAGAACTGAAATTTTAAAAACTAGACTGTGTGTAATTACATGTAAATCTGATAGTTTTCAAAAAATTTTCCTTCTAAATTAATTAGTTAACGAGTTAATGCAGAGCTTTATAAGCTTTATAAGCCACGAAATCCAAGGAATTTAATGCATTAATTTCGTTCGAAATCGGTGCGATCAATTTTACACCCGAATTAATTCAACGCAACGTTCATTATTTTAGAACGTTGGCAACTTTATTAATAGCATGTTTACATTTAATATTTAACCGTAGCTTCGACAATATTAACGTTGCGTTTAAATTGTTCACAATCAATTATGAATAATATTTNCTCCGCCGGCCGACACAGACAACTAAATTAATTAGAACTACCGCCGCGGACTAACGAAATATTCGTTCGGATGAGTGTCGGGTACTTTAGTTAATTATTTTCTTTAGTCGGCGGACGTGGTGTTATTATTAATGACGTGGAGATTTCGTCCGTCCGACGTCGTCGCTTTTCGGTTTTGTCCGGCAAAATTCCGGTATTCAGGGAGAAATTTTATTTATAATATTATCATATATTCTTGGGAATTTCGAAAATGTAAATTGAAAACAAAATTGCTAATTAAAATTAAAAGAAAATCTCAATAATATGGAGTAATATGGGTAATACATTTTTTAAATATTATTAAGTAATCAGTGTGACTTTATGATGATTGAGTTTCCAACGTCCGCACAGAGAGGGCGTTCTAGCGTCAATAAGACATAACAGGTTGAGATCTTGGTGATTTCAACATTTACTGATCATTCATTGTACGAACGAGGATTTAATTCCGAAACTGATGGATCAGATGGATCATTGCTCACGTGACGTAATTTCCAGTCGTATAAGTTTCTAAATACGAATTAAAATGTTCTTTTATGAAACGAACGGAAAAATATTAAACCTCAAGCATAGAAACAACGTTCACTGTTCGATCGGTCAAACATCTGTCTTCCAATCCGACCATCAGTTTTAAATTCAATTTTATGCATTTTCGGAAAACTTAATCATTAAAAATTACATTCAATCGCCATTAAAGGCATTTAAAAAAAAACGTGAATGTGCGCTTTTGCGTCTTAGAAATTTGCGACGCAAGAGCGAAACAAACAATGTCGCGACGCCCCCAAAGCCCGTAATAATTGACAAGATGGCAACTTAATCTCGCTTTTTAGGGCGAAACGCGGCGTGCGGATTTTCTCGCGATCGTTGTGTTTGTGCGTCGCGCATTCACCTTCGAAGGACGACGTCGGCGTCGGCGTCGAAAACACGAACACAATGCCACGGAGATTACAACGGATTATGAATCACTCGGAAAGTTAAGAAATATTTACGTAGGTATTTAAATCGAACGGTCGATGACGTGTTTCCGTTGTTTTCGGGGGAGATTTTCCGGGATTCGTGCGAATTGTTTCAATGGATGACTTGAAAACTGCATAAATCAAATTTTAATTTATGCGAAAAAGAAAATTTTAATTGGGTTGAGTTGGATTTCCTTAAACATGGAAAATGTTTCAACTAAGATTTTTTTAACTTAAAAACAAAGAAAATAATTTTATATGTATTTTATAAACCGGATTTTACGCTAAACCTAAATCCGCAAAAACGACGGTTGTATTTTTAATCTAAATTTTCGAAAATTCAGATTCAAGATTTAAATCGAGTGGTCGATGACGTGTTTCCGTTGTTTTCAGGGGAGATTTTCTTGTATTTGTGCGAATTGTTTCGATGGATGAGTTGAAAACTGTATAAATCAAATTTTAATTTATGTTAAAAAAGAAAATCTTAATTGGGTTGAGTTTGATTTCCTTAAACATGGAAAATTTTTCAACTAAGATTTTTTAACTTAAAAACAAAGAAAATAATTTTATATGTATTTTATAAACCGGATCTTACGCTAAACCTAAATCCGCAAAAACGACGGTTCTATTTTAAATCTAAATTTTCGAAAATTCATGAAAATAAATTGAAAAAAGATTGAAAACTGATGATCTAAGAACTGAAATTTTAAAAACTAGACTGTGTGTAATTACATGTAAATCTGATAGTTTTCAAAAAATTTTCCTTCTAAATTAATTAGTTAACGAGTTAATGCAGAGCTTTATAAGCTTTATAAGCCACGAAATCCAAGGAATTTAATGCATTAATTTCGTTCGAAATCGGTGCGATCAATTTTACACCCGAATTAATTCAACGCAACGTTCATTATTTTAGAACGTTGGCAACTTTATTAATAGCATGTTTACATTTAATATTTAACCGTAGCTTCGACAATATTAACGTTGCGTTTAAATTGTTCACAATCAATTATGAATAATATTTGCGCCCGCGGTAAATTTGATTAAATTCTTTCGAATCGCAAATATGAAAATTACCTTTGCAAGGTTCGTTTCCCCCCGGTTAATTTTTAAACTGTCCTCGTATACGAAAATTGGAATCGTCGACGAATTAACTTTTATTTCGTGGGTTTTCCCAAAGCTTTAAAATCTCGGTTCTCGTACGAAAAACTAATGGGGTCAATCTCGGTCACCGAGGACCATTATTCATGTCCGGTACGTCCCCAATTTCGAAGCCTTTCTCTGCCAGTTTCTCTCGAATTATATGCGAATTTCCACAGCTCGGGATAATAGGTTTTTCGCGTAGTTTTCTCGTAAACGCGACGCAACAGGAAATGTATTTTATGGAGAAATGTGGCTATTTTTTATCTAAATTAGCGTACATTGTGATTGCTTTTTTTAAAAATTTCACGTTTCTTAGTTGAATCTTACGTCTTTCACGTTCGAACGCGACGTCGAAAAAATCACTTTACATACGACGTACCTTTAAGACTTCATTGGAAAGTTCGATTTACTTCGGAATAGTCGACGCCCGCGCGCCGTACACTCCGCCAAACATCGAAAAGTTGAGGTTGCCCTGATTGTTGGGTTCTGTTCGCGACAGGTAATTTTTACGGTGAATGGACGATGTGGAAGTGATTATTTTTTTAAATTAATTTTTTTTCCGTCGTCAGTGTATGCAAACCGCGTCACGGATTTTAGTAATTGTTTGCTAAATTTTCGTAAGTCGTTGAGGGTACAGAACAAACTTGAAGGATTCCAAATAATTTTTTTTTTCTATGGCGCCATTAAGGCAGATTTTTTTTATTACAAAGAAAAACGCACATAAAAAAAGATCCCAAAACGTATCCTTGGGAACTTTCAAAAACAGATTTTAAATATAAAAGTATTATTATTAAGTATTATTATTATTAGATTGTTGGTAACGTATTCTCTTTGGCAGACATAACGTCTCAAAAAAAAATAACAAAAAAGTTATTTTTTTCGTATTCAACATCTAGAGAAATAAATGGTACAAAAGTGGTCCCAGTACACATCCCTGAGGAAATTTTTTATGAGACATGGGATATGCAAGGCTATATTTTTGAATTTTTTTTCAAGCCAAACAGAAAAAATTTAAAGTCAAAATAACTGTATTAGAAAAAAAAAAAAACCAATTCCCTCAAGACCAACCCTACAGTTTTAGTTATTTGTGCCGTTGATGACTCCATTAATAAATAAATGTCACAAAAATGGTAATAATATCATATAAGAGATTCAAGGAATATTTTTTATTGTTGATTTTTTTGTATTTCTTCAATTTTCTACAACTGATGGCTTCATTATTAAACAAAATGTACAAACATGGTCCTAGTATAGATTCCTGAGGAACTATCTATCAGGGTAAGAATATTTATAACCATCGAATATTTCTTTCGATTGTGTCACTTTTGTATAACGGACGATTTAATTAATAAATAAATGACACATAAATGGTCCCAGTACAGATCCCTGAGGAACGTTCATTCGGGATTTTAAGACTATTTTACGGATTGTTTTTGCATTTCGTCATTTTGAATCACATCTAAACTCCATCCTTCAAAAATAGAAAAAAATAAAAAACTAAAATCGACTAATTTTTGAAAAACATTGGACTCAGTACATGTCCTTGCGGGGTACGCCGCATAACGTAAATTGTAAAAAATAAATTTTTGAAGACACGAATTAATTTTTCACATTTATTTAATTTTCGTAATTAAACAAAAGAAACTGAACTGAATTTCCAGAGTCAGATTTTTTGAATTTACGAAAATAAACAAAAGAAAAACGATTTCAACGAAAAGCATAAGGGCGCGTTCCTTTATAGTAATGTTCTATTAATAATGTTGGTAATATCACAGACGAATACAAAGCTCTTTAAAACATTTTAAAAAATTCATAATCTTCAATTATTTATATTATTGTTGCGTTTTTGTTTTTATGACAAAGTGTTATCTTACGTCGTATTTTTCTTTCGATCTTTCGTTTAAATTCACTTTGAAAACTTCTAAAACGGCTTTAAAATAAATAGAAAACAAATGGTCCTAATGCACACCCTTGAAGTGTTCTTAAAGATCATCGATCGGTTTATAATTAAAAAAAAAAAAAAAAATCAACGTAAAATGTTACTAAGTTACTTTGCGATACCAAACGGCGACATCTTTTGAAAATCAGATAAGATTTTCTCAAAAAAAAGGTCCTAATACACATCCTTGAAGTATTTTTTAATTTTTGATTTTGAATATCGAAAAAAAATGTACATAAATCATAACAATAAAATCTCATCAACTAATTTTTCGGAGTCACATTTTTTAATTTTCGAAAATAAACAAAAGAAACTGAACTCAATTTCCCAAATTTTCGAAAATAAACAAAAGAAAAACGATTTCAATGAAAAGCACAAGGGCGTGAAGATATCCTTTGTTTTTTTGTTATAATAATGTTGATAATATTATTGATGAATAAAAAGCCATTCAAAATATTTTTAAAAAATTCAAAACCTACAATTATTTATTTTATTTTTTCATTTATAACATTTTTTAACCTACGTCGTATTTTTCTTTCGATCTTTCGTTTAAATCCACTTCGGGAACATACAAGACGGTTTTAAAATAAAATAGAAAAAATGGTCCTAATACACACCCTTGAAGTATTTTAAAAGGATGATCAGAAATTAAAAAAAAAAAAATTAACTACTTAACAGTGTCAAGAGGCAACAACTTTTGAAAGTTAGATAAGATTTTCTCACAAAAAAAAAACAAAAACAGATCAGAACGGCTGTATAAAAAGCGCCGTCTTTTAAAAACTGATTACAAAGAACAAAGTTTCACAACCTCTGGGTTTCCTCCTGCTTTTTATTAAGAAAACGTTTGAAGTTTGAAAATTTTAATTTTTTATTTCCATGAAAGATAAATTAATCCCTCGTTTACAAAAAGGAGAAAATACAACCAAGTTTTTAAGAGAAAACTTTGTTTTACGTTAAAATAGGTTGGTTTCAGTTGCTTTGAATTAGGTTGGATTAAGTGAATTAGGTTGTATTAGGTTGTTAGGTGTGTTGGATTTAATTGGATTGCGTTTTCCAATTTTTAAATGTCAAAATTCTTCTACAAATTGTTTTTTTCGATTTCTTATAATTTTTTTAATTAACGTAGTTAACTGGGTTTAAGTTGGGTTGGATATTTTTCAATTACGTTGAATTGGATAAAGTCTATCCACTTTTAAACGCTGAAATCTTCAAAAAAAAAAAAAAATTAAAAACGTCATTCTGATTTGCACTGCTTTTTAATTTTGAAGTTCGTTAACGTAACTTTTATTTAATTTTCTCGGGTCTTTCGAAATTCCCTCCGGACTTATTCACATTCACCATCGATCGGAATTCGAAATATTTGTAATCTCATTGTTATCAATTACGTGGATGCAATAACGTACACCGGGCGCCTCCGGTTTTTTCCCGGTCTTTTTGTGCGCGCAACCCTCCGAGAAAATTCCATTTCGACAAGCGCCGTCATGAATATTTTATCGCCTATTTACCTCGACTATCATTGAACGGCGTTATAACGCGCCGATATGTGTATTAAACGCGAATTTCGAAACGATCATCGGGGGCCACCCGAACGACTGGCTTAAATAAAATTTGAATTTTACCACCGACACTGAACGAAGTTTAACGACATTTTTAAATGGCCGACGTACACATAAAATTGATATATTCGACTAATAAGTCGATCATTGCGCGATTAAGAAATATTGACTGTTTCTGCCATAAAAAATGACAATCGGACGGGCGTATACGTGTTGGAGTCACGTGAGCGCGAGGGTCGTGTCGACGTCCGTTTGCAATTGCCTGCGTGTAGGTAATTAGGTTACATTTCAACCTGTAAAAAATACGCACTAATGCGTAGAAAATTTGAAAATATTGCAATTAATATTCATGACGTAACAAGATTATTTAACGAATAAAAGTGCAAATAATTTAATTTACGTGATGTGTTCATCGGCGCACGATTAACTTGGCTATTACGTACTGCTTGTAACAGGCCCGTAATAGAAAATTCTATTACAAATTTTGAATATTTTGCAAGTACGCGCCCAGAAAGAAATACATTTTTCTAAAATTGCGCCTTTTATACTTCATGCACCGATTTGTTATTCTTTTGTTGTGCGTGTAGCGTTTGATTGTAATTTTTTTCCAGTCGCGTTGAGTTTCTTTTGTTGCAGTCGTTATTGTTCTATTTTCGGTCCTTTCGGCCATAAAACACACGCGGCGGCGGCAACACACAGAACTGATTTCCCGGCACTTGTTTCCTAACAACTGTTTTTTTTTCGGCCTGTCGACATGCATGCATGATGGAAATTCGACCGCGAAAAAAGCGCCGCTTCGACCGAAAAGCGGGACACGTTTTCGCTTTTTTCGGACATAATACGTTCATTAAAATTCGATATTGCGACGTAAAATGAGAGAAAGCGGCGAACATTTTGTACGTATTTAATAGGGCGGTACAGGTTTTTTATACTGTTTTAATGTACGCGGGTTGAATGGAAAGTAGAATTTTAAAATTGAAATTGGCTCAAATTTTATAATTTGGCTCAAATTTTATAATTTGATTTTCGACAATATTTTTTTTTTAATTTGTTCAAATTTTTTTTTTTTTTATGATAATAACCTTTATTCCATCATTACACTTATATTTTCATAAAAGTTGAAATTAATCTATAATTAGTCATCAAACAATAAATTAAACAGTAAAAAAAATAATTATCACACAATTTCCTGACAAATTCTGTTCCTATTGACATTTATATTTATTGTTTTTATCTAGTGAATTTGCGTTATATGGTTCAGATTGATCACATAAAAAATCATCATCTTCAAAATCTTTATGTTTTTGAAGTGGTTCGTTATTAGTAATTTCTTGAAAATGTAAATAAAATGGATAAATCTTTTCAGCAGACCTTTTGAGTACATATGGATCGAAAGGAAAAAATGAATCTGAGATGTTATTTGTAGTTAAAACGGTTCCTTTTTCATCTTGATATATTGTAGGCATTGCGTTTCTCGAATTATGTTCTATTACGGATAAGCTAATTGATAGGTCCTAGTAAGAGCAGCAAAATTTTGAACTATTGCTGGTTGACAAACTCTTAAAGGATTTAGAAAACATGTTACAATTTTTGTCATACTTAAACTTTCTAAAAAGGTTATATTCTTTTTTTTCTTGAGTAAATCTTTTTGTCTGAAAGCTACCACATAGAAAAGTGATTGACATACACTATAAAAGACAGTGTGTATCCTAACATCAGAATTAACACATTCCAATCCATCTTGAGTAGAAATATATGAGTGTATCCATTCTGACATTTGTTGTAGCGTGCCTTTCAACATTGTTAAGGGTACAAAAGTGCTTCTAGCAACCAAACTAGCAATATATGCAGTAGCCGATTGCCTTAATACAGAAGCAATATTTGGTGTACAAACTTTTTTCCACAGATAATTTAAAAATGCCTCTGTTATGGCAGTTTTAAAAGAACATAAATGAAACATAACAAATTGTACATGATGAATATTAATATGTGGGTAAAATTACTTTATCAAATATAACTATCATATTGTGATACAATCCTTTAGCTTTTTCCCAATCAAGATCTGCAGTGTCCATATTGTGACATTCGATGAGAACATAATTGAATATTTTACACATACAAACATCTAACGTGCGACCTACATCATGCTTCAAATTTCCCTCACCCGAACATTTTACAGATTTTAAATCATCATCAATGTCAAAGACATCACTTTCCATGGTACTTTCACATTCAGCTTTTTCTAT
>JAFFZR010028894.1:0-10392 GCA_018397195.1 Lethrus apterus | reverse complement strand
ATCTACCTGCAAAAGTTTTCGCAAAAACAGTGAAAAGAACGCTAATGGAGAGGGCTTTATATTCAGTTGAAGAGTTCCTAAGATGCGAATAGTGTTTGTTTGTCTCTGTGTAATAAATGTGAAATGTTTTTATATTTTTATATTTACTATAAAATATACATGTAATTTTCTGACTTTCTTTGTAATTGTCATTATGAAGAATAAAATCTATTATTATTATTATTATTATCGAAATGGCAAACAAGTGTTTGAAATATTTGAAAAAATAATAAACCAAAAAGATAAATAAAGAATTGAACAAAAATTCTGATTAAAAGCGCAAACGATTTTTGCTTTCTTTCCCATTAAGTTCTGTATAAATTATCGTATTTTTAATTCCAACTTTTTTGTAGGGATCGAACATAAAATTTATAATTTTCTTTTATTTGAACATTTGATATGGTTCTTCGCTTGAATATTCATCGGACAGCGATTAACGTCAATCGTGGAAAAAAGTGTAAGGAATTTCAAACAAAATAATTTCCCTAAGAACGACTTTTATTTTGGGGTAACGACGGACACTAATTAAGTACTAAAAATACGCTTTCGTCGGTACGAAACATTAATTTGATCGGACGGAAAAATAAAACGATTTATCGGTTTCAGATCGAAAGATAGCGACAAACGGGAACAGTGATTTTTAAACAGTCTAGTGATGTTCCAGAAGTTCCGACTACCGGCGCCTGTGGATTCTTATCGCAATCGTTAAATGCGCTCTTTGGTGCGAAGCCGATTTTTTTTTTGGTTCTAACGTTTTGTATGTTTGTGTCGTTTCGAGCTGAAATAAATAATAATAATTGATGACTTTTTTACGTTGTGTCTAATCGAAATCTGTTGTTTATGAAATGACCCTCATAAGTCTTCAACATATGTCGTTGTACGGTGACAAAATGTTAGTGAGGTGCTATTGTTCTCGATGATCGCCTATTAGTCGACCTGCTGACAGTCTAGAAGGCGCCCTCAACTCGACACCAACTAACCAATTCATTTTTACTGAAACCTCACTAAGAACTATTGCCAAACGACATTTTCAAGACCCATTTTCTATCGAAAAAAAATTTAAAAAAATGTAAATTTTAAAGTCAATATTAAAACGTCTCCTTACGAAATTTCTAAAGAATTTACCATCCACCGAAATAAATTTTCAATAAAAATGAATAAAATTCTTCGTATTTCAATGACAATGAACGTCGTACGAAGAAATTTCGTAACTTCAACGGGAGTTATCGACGGACGAATCCCATTACACGTTCAGTATCGTACACGAAAGTGTAATATCGGCACTCTATGTAAATACATTCTATTATTATTAATATACCAGCGAAAAATGTTTGATATTAGAAAGTCAGTAATTTATTATCGGTGCGTTCTGGCGCACTGGTCTTTCCTTTTACGAAGACACGTGATTTATATATGGGGTAATAAAAATAAGTATTTATTTTTTTCGTGTACGAATCAGTTATCGTCGAGTGGCGCATTTACGCAACGTTATTTTAAGGAATTTTATTTAAAATATTATTGTATACAATAAAAACTTAATAAGTGTTTTATCATATTCAGAAAAAGTTTGTCCATAAATTAATTAATTTAACAATTTATGTTTTATTTCAAATTTCTCACTAAATAAACTTCTGGACAAAATTAATGCATCAGTAAAACTTCTCATTATTATTTTTATTTTTATTACTACGTGATATTATAATTAAATGATTTTAACTAATATTTGACAAATGAGAATGGTATTTTCGGAATAAAACATGAATAAATAACAGAAAGGAAGTTAAAAAAAATTGATGTGATAGTAAATTTGCAGGAATTTGAATTCAGTACCGTGTAGATCTCCTCTGCCCGCTATCACTGCTTTCATTTGTCTGGGCATGCTATTGATCAAGTTATGAATGGTTTCCTGGGAATATTCTCCTATTCGACAAGAACGACTTGTTCGAGTTCCCTAAGATTCATATGAGCAGGTATGTAGCGTCTAACTGATCGTTTTCGTGCATCCCATAGATGTTCTATGGGGTTCATATCTTGGTTTCTTGGTGGCCAATCCATAGTTCGAATACTCACGAATCTAAGGTAGTCCTGTACCTCTCTAGTAACAGGGGGCCGCGCGTTGTCGTTGACAAATGGGGCAAATAGCATCACATGATCTTCTACGATGTTTTCTATGTAGAAATGAGCATTCATGGATATTTTATTTTATTTGCTTGGGTTTCGTTTTGTTGATTTCGTTGGGTTGGCCTTGATTTTCAAATTTTATTGGGTTGGATTTGTTTTTTTTTTATTTTGTTGGGTTGACTTTTTTGAATATTAAATTTCATCAAGATTTTTTTGTATTTGGTTGTGGCTATGTTGAGTTTTGTTGGATTAGGCTCACACTCTGTTTAGTTTTCTTGGATTGAGTAATAATGTCGAGTTATTAAATTACTAAAAATTGCAAGCAGTAAATATTCAATCGACTAGCGAATAGCAACAATAAGGTACTTTAATAAATAATAAATCAAACCAACAAACCCAAGCCAACCCAATGAATCAAACCCAAAATTAACAAAAAAAAAAAATTCTATGATAAATTCACAAATTTCAATGCGTCTTTGCTATGAACTTTAAGGTTTAAAGTGTGATTTATAAAATTTTATTTTGCGGCCATTCTATTACACAGTACGAGTGTAAAGTAACCAAGGAATAAAATTCGTTAAATTTTTATCTCTACTTGTTGGCAATTTTCCTCGGACAAGCCAATTTTTATTTTTAAATCCCCATCTTTTGGCGTAAATTGTACCTTTCTATCCCAACCAGTGGCGGCGTAACGGGGGGCAACTTGAAAAATTTAAATGGAAATGGGGGTCAAATGTTACATTTTCGGAAAGATCGTTTCATCCTCTATCTAGCAGTGCAACAATTTTTTAAATCGGCCCATTAAAACAAGAAAAAAATAGCTTTCAATATTCCATGACTAAATAATCTCCGGCTTTTTTTGGTAGGACGTTTTTGCTTTTGCTTATCGCAATATTATATGTGGGGTGTTTATAAAATGCACCCTATACATGAAATCTTAGTCTGTGACCCAAAAACTAGAGAGTTTATAACCGAGCCTTTTCAGAATTATTTGCTTTCATAATCGATTTTTTTATCGTTATTGAAAATTTACAATCTACATCGCAGAGAGTATTAAGTAAATGTTTTAAATGTCTGCGTCTTGACGGAGAAATGTCCACGGAAATCATCATTGTGTTGTTTTTTTTAGGCAGGTATATGGTGTATATAAGGAACAGAAGTGGTCCTAGCACACTGCCCTGAGGTACTACAGAATTGATGAGTAGTTTAACGCATTTTTCAGTTTGGAAAGCAGGCCCCTGAGTGTTTTTATTACAATATTTCAATAAGTGTTTACAATTATTATAGTCGAATTCAGGCGCCATGTTGTCAATTGCTTGAAATGCTTGAATGTATAATAATAAAAAAAAAAAAAATGATTTAAATTCGTAATAAAATTTAAGCTTAATTTTTCACAATCTTAACATTCTTATTCGTTCAATTGAATTGAAAGGATAAAAATTGTACAATAATACATTATTTATATATGGGAGAAAATATTTGACTGTTTGTATAATACTTGTTATTTTGTTAAAGTTTCTTGGTGTCGGTTAGTAAATCAGACACATAAGATGGAAATTGGAAGCGATAGTAATAAATCTAGAACGTAGACCGGATTAAGTTTAAGAAATTTTAGAATCGATAAATAACGAAGGAAGACTAATAGAGTTGGAAAAATTGGCTCGAATGGTACATAATTTACGCCCGTGACTCGAATAGAGTATCACAGCAGCGTAAATTCCCACATCGAATAGATACGTTAGCCAGTTATATATTATTGAGTTTTTATCGACGATGTGTACAAGCAAGGATCAAATTATTTATATCGGTCGATAAAACCGTCAATGTTTCCTAGATTTCCAGCATTCTCAATAACAGATCGTTGCCCTTTCGTAATCTATCCGGCAGGTTGTTTAATATGAACGGATTAAAACATCGTCGGTGAAAGAATGCGCTGTGCACACATTGTACCGAACGCTAGAAAAACACAAAACTTGATAAAGCTCTTAGATAATTAGAGAGTAGAAAGATAAGTAAGTGTCCAGTCCGCCCACGTGATTCTCATTGCTTCGACTCGAAACGCGGTTTATATTTGAAAAATGCCCGCGTCTCGATGCGCCATCGCTACTTTGGTAGCCTTTTCATGTGTACGTACAGAAGTGACTACCAGCGAACGGACAATGAATTAAAATTCTTAGAAACTCATACTCGTGATTATTTATGTTACTGCTCGGTACCTCTTGAAATATTGAATGTGATCTTATCGCGAGTTGATCGTTCCAGCAGACGATGCGATGGTCGGTTGGTCGTTTGTTTGGTCGGCCGGGTAGGCAAAACTTGGAATGATCGTTCATTTCAATAGATAACGTCGCATTTCAAACACAAATACTGATTTATCTCTTTCATTAAATTTAATATTTGAAAAAAAGCTCCCATCATTTTTTCATCAACAAATAAATAAATAAACATCAATCAGTCGCGAAATTAAATTTCAAACTAATCATATAATAAGAAGTTTTTGTGCTATGAGCAAATACTTCAAGAATAATTACCAAGTTTTAGGAAATTGAATATTTTGTTTGAGGTATTAGAAAATTTATCCTTAAAATTATTCTTCCGTAATAACAAAAAATCTATTTTGAAAATATGTAAATATACTATATATATTTTATACAATTCCATTTATTTTTCTTCTCCAATTGACTCTGTCCCTTGATCGTCGTTCTGCGTTTTTCTATAACAATCCTAACCCAAATTTCACCTTCTTCTAGACCTACTTCTACACATCTGGACATCTTTTTTTATAGTTCTTTGAAGTATTGTCGCCAACTTTGTCTTCTTTACTTGTCAATAATTGAAAAGCAGCTGTTGGAGTTTCTCAATGCCCTGTAAAATGATTTTTGATTTCCGTTAAATTATCTTCCATTCTTTGCCCGATTTTTCCCAAAATTCTCATTCAGCCTTTCGTACGTCTGTTTTGTATTTTTCCTACATTTCCCATACTCTTCGTATGCATCTGACTATTATTGACATTCCATACATTTCCTAAATGCGTTCTTCTTTTATTTTATCACTTGCTTTACCCCTTCCGATTACCTCTTCTGGCAGCCTGCTTTTATTTGGTCCGTTCCACAGATTTTGAAAATGATCCTCAGAGTTTGGAAAAAATCGCTTCCTTTACGAAAATAGTTCATAGACTTCCGCGGCCGTTATTAATTGAAATAATTGGGTTTCCTCGCTGGCACCGGATTCTCGTGATTAGAAATCAATAAACAAAGAAAGCCAGCTGAAAAGCACTAATATTACGAGACTAACTTAAAAAATTGAAGAATTCTCGATTAAGCAGTTTTTGTCTTTAGGTTGGACGAATTTTGAACTATCGATTCGAAAATTTCTTAAGTTACATCGGAAAAAATTTCAATATTATGAAATATCTAATAAGTTAGACTTTTCCAATTTTTGTCATTTTGGAAGAAGACGGGATGAAATTACATGTACTAAACTAACAACTTCGTCCAACCTAACTCCGTTCAATCAAAACTTCATCCAATCAAACCTCATGAAAATTATCCTATTGGGATGTCAAAACGAAAGAGTTAAATAAAATAAAATGTATCTTCATCTAACCTTACATCGATCCCTTGAAATTGATCCGAGCAAATAATAACTTAATTCACGACTTTGACGCATTCAACTTTATCCAACTTAATCCCAAATTACAGCCACCAAATTACCGAATTTATTTGAAAACACCTAAATTTAAAGTTATCTTTGATATATTTTTTTACAAACCAACCCATTTATCCAACCTCGCACTATTATTTCTAAGTAGATCCAATTATGAATTAGCTAACATAGTTGATCCACAAAAACTTCAATATAACTCGGATCTATTTAACGTCTCCAACCCAATCGGAAAATGTTAATATAAACTAACTCATTTCATCCAAGCTTTATCCAACGAATTGAATTACCAAACTTCGTTCAAATGATTTATTTTTAAGTTATGAAAATATAAGGACACTAATTTACATTTTTGGGGTTTAATCTACAATTAACACCAATCTAACTGAATCCAATCCAATGGAACTAAATACTATGCGATTTTTAATAAATCTTCTCAAATCGATTTTTTAACTTCTCTCATAAAAAATCGCCGCGGCACGGCATGTTTTTCTATTTATGCGTCCGAATACCGTAATAAAGACGAAACTTAAATGGTGATACGACAGTAAACGACGAGCTAATAAATTTCATAAGTGCTTGTTAAATTTACTAGAATCATGAAAATCAAGCCGAAGAACGAAGAACAAATGGAGGTAAATAAATGCGATTCCGTTTAATTATGTAATAAATTGTGTACTTGCGTCGCTTAAAATGCATTGATTGGTTTAAGTGACTTTACTTTAATTATAATTATTCATAATAATAATTAACAAGACGATCACAAAGAAATATGGTCAAAGACGTCTAACATTTAGAACTTTATAAAACTAAAGAGTAGCTAATTTATTTTCTGCCTTTTTTAAATTTTATTGTGCCCTTACGACAACTTTAAATTGATTCTTCCATTTTTTCCAAAGACACCAACTACACCAACATTAAAAAACATTTACATACATCTTTTTCCCTAGATTTTTTCTTCCGAATATAATTGATATCTAAGTTCATGTATGTAAACCAACTAAAATATTTTGGATATCTTCTTCAATTTTTTTTCTAATATACTTTGTACCAACATCTAATGATTCAATTAAGAGTCTATAAATTATCTATATCTATAATATATATATATATATTGGGAAAGATTCTTATTGGAGAAATTCTACATGTCCGTTACTTTATTGTTATTTAAGGCCAATAAAAAAATATATATTAAAAGAAAAATAAAAATTACAAAATCGAGTTAAAAGGGTTCAATTCAAATATTGACATGACACATGGATGCATTTCTGAACAAATCTGATAGGTGTAAAAAGCACATACGAACACGCTAACAAAATTAACCTTGACATGGCAGTTACATCATTAGATTCTGTTATTTGCACTCCGCAGCACGACGAAGACATAAAACATTGTTTCAAGACGCAGTAATAAATTTAAGATTTACGCCTTTAAAACTGCACGCCCATTGCAAACTTTGTTGAACGTACCATAAAAGTCCGTATATGGTTTTTGGAATCGTGCGAAAACGACAAAAACAACCCATCGGACATCGAGCGACGCGTTCAAGATCCATGACGTAGATATGCTAAAAAATTCAAATTAATTGTCAGTAGCTTATTGAGGAGTTGATGGATTGTGATTTTAAACGGATTTCACCCTCGGCGTTCGAGCGTTTAACGAGCGAGCAGGTGGTTAATTGAATGTTGGCGCCGAATTTTTATGGAAATCGACGGAAACGAAACGGTTCGGATGGATTGAGGTGTGATGCGGGTGGGCGAACCATAACAATACCTCCTGCGCGCGTTTTGGGCATACGAGTCTCGCTTTCCTCGGTCCCCAGAGAGCCCTACCTCGTGTCAGATTCACGATTTAAATGAGTAGACGCCAACAATGCCCATTGTTAGATATCAGATCACAATCGGACCAGTAATAATGGGTCTTCATTACTAAGTGAGATCGCGTTCATTACCGAAATGTTCGTACAGTTTTTTTTTTGTTAACCAGTTGTTACGCAAAAGTATCCAGTTTCAAACTAAAAGGATACGCTTTCATTAAAAATATAGCCATTGGCAACATAAATTCGGAATGGTCTGGGAACAAAAATATGAGAAGGATATCCTAGGGATTGCCTAAGGATATCTATTGTGAACATTTCAGAATTTTTATTTTAAAAGCAGCCAATTAATTGATTTATTTATATTACCAATTTGGCTTTTGATGGGTACATTCTATAACTCAGAAGTGTCACCGAATAACACGTATATTATTAATAAAGCATTTGAAATTAAAGGATACTGTCAAGCGGTAGAGACGCAAGATCTTCAAAATAGATCTTAAGCCCCCATATTATAGATTACACATCTGTTTCCCGATTTACAATGAATTAAAAAAATTGTCATTTAAAATTTTTATGGCATTTTTTTATTCACCTAAAAAATATGGTAAATAAAAACGGTAAATATTTACCGAATGCAACGTAGGAGTTTTATTTACAATCATGTTGAAATTTAATTACTCTACGAACGAAAATTAATCACATGGAACGCGTTATTAATTTTTTTTTTGTTTCAACACAGACGTCTCAACGACTGAGCATACAAAAACCAATGTCGAGCTCTGTCGCTCACAACGTCAAAATTATTAAACCCAAAAGAAGACATGTCTATCGTCGTAAAAAGGGTGAGTCAACAACGCCCTTTTATCGACGGATAATATCGCATCACTTAATTCACCGCGTTGAACACGGTGGTAAACATTCACTGACTAACCTAATACCACTAACCGTCTCATCCAGCAAGATTTCATCACAAATTTGTCCTTCAATGGCAAATTTCACGATTGAGTACGTTTATTTTGATTTAAGCGAATAAGATAATTGGAATCGTGTCGAACAAAATGAAAAAAAATTAAAAATTAATTCCAAAATCCGAGATTTTTTAAATACCGATTGTAATATATTTATTACTTAAAACACATATTTATAATATATTTTATATAAATTATTATTATTATTATCGTAGAAACTGCTAAAGATAGGTATAGGGAAACTAAGATTGATCGACGAAGAATTTAATTTTGCATCACTTCTTGTAAAAATATACAGGTATAATTTGGTAAAGTTGATACTTTCATACTGACTACTCTGTATATCCGCTGATAGAAATAATTTAGCGATATCGTCTCCCAACTTCCGTAAATTCACACAATAAATTTTATTGTAAAAAACTAAGCGTTTGGACGTAGCGGTTTTTTTATTTGAAATATGTAATTTACATTTTTTTAACAAAAACAATTACAACTCTAAAACGGCTAAAGAGGTTACCTTGATATTCTGGGGATGAATAGAGGGCAGCCCGGTATCTTAAATAATGTAAAAATATACAGGGTGTTCCATTAAAAAAAATCAAGTTTTACTGTGCCATCTTATGTTGAAACACCCTGTATATACGAAAGTATTTTTAGAAGATGCGTGCTTACTAGTATATTACATCCCCAAAATTTTAAATGGCTATCTAGCATACTGCCCGAGTTATGAAAGACGGACGTACTATTGCAGGAACCTGTATTATGTGTGTCGTAATAAATATATTTTATTACATTTTCACGTTTTTTACCGCTTTTTTGCTCACGAAATTAAAGGATAATAATAATAATTTTTGACAGACATGTTTACTACAGAGTTGGGTTCAGTTAGCTTGTAATAAACTTGATATGGTTCGATTGAGAACGTCTCGATTGGTTTTGAAAAGCTGTTGGAATTATGACGCACGAGCTCGATTTGCAAAGTGACGGATAATAACGCCGATGCATGTTGCTTAAAATCGATGCACCGCGCCATCTATCGCCGAGTAAAATTACTTTTAAGCCATCAAACAAAAAATTGTGTAAAAATTTGGACGATTTTGTCAATCAATGATTCTCGGTGGTCTTTTTTCAATTTTTGTTTTTATTATAAAAACAGAGAATTCAATATTATGTTAACACTTTCTGATTTGCCACCTGCAGATTTTATGTTACGGACAATTTTCGTTATTCATTTGTTTCAGAAACGTGATTTTGGTTTCATTTTTTTTGAAATTAGAAATATTTTTTAATATTTTTTGTCTATAAATCTATTTGAAATTTATATAAATTTATAATGTATTTTCATAAATTTTTTATTTTAATTAAATTAAATTTTAACTTAAAATTTAATTTAACATCTATTTTTAATAAAATTTGATTCATTGTATGAATATATTTTGATAAATATTAAAAATTAAAAATGTAGATATAGAGAATTATTTTCAACTAATGCACGAGCGCCACCTATCGGTCAACTAGTGTATTAGTTGAGGTCTGCTTATCGGTCATATCGTACATTAGTTGTAAATTACAACTGCCGACCTAGCATAGGTCGCAATCCCGGCAAGCATTAGTCGTTCACAATAGTCGTACTGACGACGGGTAATAACCCAGAAATCAACGTTGGTCTGCGGATGCAAGCGATTAATGCAAGTCGAGCTCGTGTGTTCTACATGTTTTCTAGGTTTGTCCAGTTTACAAAAATATTTCACAAAGCATAACATTATAAATAAACATTTTTTT
>JAFFZR010028893.1:0-10393 GCA_018397195.1 Lethrus apterus | reverse complement strand
TAAAATATGTACGTTTGAACCCAAGAAAATTGGTCTCTGTTAAACAATAAACCAACATAAAAATGAACATTTTCAATCCATATCATTATTATTATGATTATTGTTAAAATTATTGTTACGATGATTCTAATATAGTTCAGATTTTTACAATATAACCTTAAAAATTTTGTTAAACATTGAAATGTTAAATAAAATTTCAGATCAACCTAAAAACCTAACCCAACCTAATTTAAAATTGCGTAATCGTAAAAAAATTCTAAATTTCAAATTGAAAAATAATTCTTAAACTTCTTCATATCAGATCGAACCTTGAATTTAAATCCTAATAAAATCTAAAAAAATGAACGTTTTCACTTTTATGTTGGTATTCCATGTCGTTATTATGATTATTATTAAAATTTTTATTATCTTGATCTAATATTTAAGATTTCGTAATTTAAAATTAAAAGTCGAATTAAAACTTTTTAAATTAAAATTTAAAAAATAATCTTGAACGTCAACTAATTTGAAATTGGCAATCGTAAAAAACACCAAATTTCAAATTCGAAAAGTTCCCAAAATTCTTTAATTTAAATTCTCGAAACTAAACCTAAAACGTTCCAAATCAAAATCGCAGATGTTGAGCTTTTCGTGTTACGAAATTATTGTTATTATTATTTGTGCTGATGAGTCTTAGAGACCGAAACTGTTGCTTCGCATCGTTTGGTGCTCGACGTATAAATTGAAACAAATTTCCTTCATTGCTCGCAGATAAAAAAAATGCAAATTATTCAAAAAACTTTATTCTTATATGGAAGATTCTTAAACAGAACCGGCATTTTTGCTACTTTTGATTAAAAATGTGTGTTAAAATTTTTTGATTGAGATCCTTGGTTGGACCTTCGCAGAAACGGCAGTTTTAATCCTAATTTTAAAATGTTCACCCAAATTTACGCATAAATTATTTTTATATTTTACATAAACATTAAACAAATGATTAACGTTTTAAATTTAAATTTTTAAAAGAAGCCATTTTTATAGACTTAGGTTGGGCTGCTCGCTCGCACATCTTCGACTTATTTAGGTTCAATCTAAATCCGCAAAAACGGCGGAGGTTTTATTTACACTTTAAACGCGAAAATTTACAAGTTTAATTTTACGGTGAACTTCATCAGTCTTAAATTTCGTTCACGTGATAATTTCCACAATGAGTTATTAAACACAAAAATCATCAATTTTTTGCCATACATTTAAAGATGTAACCTCCGTTTTTGCGGATTTGGGTTCAGATCAATTGTTGATATTTTCCTAGTCAGATTTTCCCAAAAATCATCAAATTTGTTGCCATACATTTAAAGATGTAACCTCCATTTTTGCGGATTTGACTTCAGCGTGGTTAATATTTTCCTAGTCAGATTTTCCAAAATTCCATCCGGTACAATTTTTCCAATTTAAATTTCTTCTTTGAAATCCATTCGAATAAAATTTCAAAGTTGTTCCGATTCCAGGGATCTACCACAGTACGGACACAAACAATGGCAGGCGTATTTCGGAAGGACCTTCGACATCTACACCAAACTGTGGAAATTCCAACAGCAGCACCGACTGATCTTGGACACCAAGTACGGACTGAAGAGGTGGCAGATCGGAGAAATCGCCTCAAAAATCGGCCAACTTTACTATCATTACTAGTAAGTAACAAATTACTTTGTATGTCATTCAGATCAAAATTTTTTATGGTGCAAACTCCATACACAAAGCAAAGAAAATGATTTTTTTATTTCAGTCTGAGGACGAGCGAAACCAATTACTTGAACGAGGCTTATTCGTTCTACGCGGCCATACGAGGAAGGGCTTACTATTCCAGAGCGGCTAAAGAAGACAGGTGAGTCACAAAATAAAACCGCGAAAACGGCGGTTCCATCTTCACAGATAATCAGAAAAAAAACTAGTTGTTTATTACTAACTTATGAACTCGAAGCAAAAAAAAAATATTCTTGTATAAGGTCATCTTAACATGTTTATAACTGTATTATTTTCAGATCGGAACTGATGGTTAAAAAACTTCGTTATTACGCCCGCTTCATCGTCGTGTGTCTTCTATTGAGGAGAATGAAGCTGGTGAGGGAGTTGATAGCCGAACTGGACAGACACATAGCCGACTATACGAGCACGTACGAGCCTGACGATCAGATCGAGTGGAGTTTGGTTCTGGATGAAATTAAAGCGTTCATAACGGCCGATTCTTTGGTTTCTGTGTTACACGCCGATACCAATCCCATCGTACTATCTCACAGGTAAAAATCCGAATTTGAAGTGAATACGTTCCTATAAAACACGCTTCAGGCCAATTCAGACACAACACACGTCATAGTTATGGTGGATTTTTTTTTGTCAACTCGGAAAATTAAGGTGGATGTTGGCAAGAGTTTTAATTTGAAATTTGCAAAAATATTTTTAAAAGTCATCAAATTCTGTATTCTGTATTCTGAATTATGTATTCTGTATTCTGCATTCTGTATTCTGCATTTTGTATTCTGCATTCTGTATACTTCAGAATACGTTTATGTTTCTAAATAGAACATAATTCTGTTTCGAATCATAAATTCTGTTAGAGGACACATTTCTGCTTGAAGATAAAATTCTGTTTCATGTTTCTGTTTTAGAATAAAATTTTGTTTCGGAATATAATTTTGTTTCACAACATAAGACTATTATTTTTCAAAATATTTCAAAACATACTTGTTTCAGAATAATTTTATTTCAGAGCAAAATTTTGCTACAGAATATGTCGCTATTTCAAATTATAATTCTGTTTCGGAATAGAATCCAATCCAGTCCGAGAACCCAAAACAGAATAAATGAATCAAAATACTTTTATTCGCGAATTACAGAAATTTGTTTCAAAATAGGACAGAATTCTGTTTCTGAGCAGGACATATTTCTGCTTGATGGTATAATTCTGTTTCCAATCATGTTTCTGTTTCAAACAAAAAATTTTTTCAGAACACACTATTGTTTTTCAGTTTTGGAACAGATTTCTGTTTCAGAATAATTTTATTTCAGAGCACAATTCTGCTAAAATCAGCTAAATTCCACTAAAAATATTCTGCTATTTCAGAACATTATTCTATTACAAATCAAAATTCTGTTACAGAATAGAATCCCAAACCGAATAAAGTTGTAAAATAAATCAGAATTTTATTCTATTTTAAAGTTAAACAGAATACTGTTTCAGAACATAAATTCTGTGTAATACTTCCGTTTGAGAAATTTTGTTTCAGAACATAATTTTGTTTCAGTATAATTTTGTTTGTCAGAGCGAAATTCCGCTACAGAATATATTTTGCTATTTCGGAATATAATTCTGTTTCAGAGTAGAATCCAAAACAGAACAAATGAATCGAAATAGTTTAATTTCAAAATTATAAAACAGTACAGAATTCTGTTTCGGAGCACGAATTCTGTTTCAGGACATATTTTTGCTTGAATTCTGGTTCTGTCAAACAAAATTTTGTTTCGGGGACCAATTCTGTTAAAGAACATAAAACAATATTTTTCTGTATTAGAACACCTTTCTGTTTCAGAATATATTTTTATTTCGGAATAATTTTGTGTCTCATACAGAATGTTATTTCAGAACATGATTATAATTTCAAATTAAAATTCTGTTTCAGAACGTAATTTTCATTTCAGAATTATGAAACCATACAAACTTCTGTTTATATTTCAAAGTATATACAGAATTTATGCTCCGAAACAGAATTCTGTTCTGTTAGGAGCATAAATTCTGTTTCGGGATGTGCTGTTTGGGGGTATAATTCATGTTTCGCTTTAGAACATTATGTTTCCGAGCATAATTCTGTTTCAGAACATAATTATTTTTCTGTTTGAGAACACATTTTTGTTTCAGAATAATAATTGTGTCAAAGCTATTCTGCTAAAGAATATGTTGTTATTTTAGAACACGTTTCTATTTCCATAATTCTGTTTCAGAACTTAATTCTGCTTGAGAAATAGAATCCAAAACAGAAAAATGAATCGAAATAGATTCATTTCAGAATTACGAAACAGTACAGAATTTTGTTTCATGCGAAGTAGGTGTGGCGTCGACAAGAATGCACCCACCACCACCTCTTTAAGCCCCGCCCCCTTTGGGGGCTATGAACGCGGTGAACAGCTTTAAAAAGCTTTTGGACAAAGCTGTTTAAAACTGTTCAAGAACTGTTCAAAGTTGATCAAAAGCTGTTCGAAGCTGTTCGAAAGCTCTTCAAGAACTCTTCAAAGTTGATCAAAAGCTGTTCAAAGCTGTTCACCGCGTTCAAAGCTTATGCAGTCGTGACGTCACAAAAGGGGGCGGGGCTTAAGGGAGTGGTGGTGGGGGGCGTCCGAGTCGACGCCATACCTACTATGCGAGTACACATTTTTTTCATATTTTACTGAAAAATAAAATTTTTTTTTTGCACAACCTTCAACATAGGACCGCCATTTTTACATATTTGATACCTATTTCAGAATCAAGCTTTATTCATATTTTTAATAATACTTACCTTGACATTAATAAAAAAATAATCGGTTGCCCTGAATTACAGAAACTTTGCCCCTTCCCCCGCTTATGCTTATGCTTATGGGGGTGGCCCATAAGCTCACACAGCATCGAACGTCTGCTGAAAATTATTTGTTACATACACGACATCCTTTAAAATTAATTTACTCCTTTAGACATTTTCGTGAGGTTTTTGAGTTTAGAGGTTTTCATATCCAATGTTATTTAGAATTGGAAAAATCGTTTCTAATCCAGGTTGAGTCCGTTGACGACTCCGCCGGTGGAAAAATCGCCGTTTATGACGCTGACCCTCCAGGAAATCCTCATCGTCGGTAGCGCCTCCGAACAAGTGAAATTTTCCGAACTCACCATGGACATGTTCCGGATGATACAGACGTTGGAGCGGGAACCCCAAGAAGATTTCAATCACATATACGACGCCTCACCGGCACCCGGACGCGTCCCGTACGGCGTCCCCGGCACGAAAGCGTAAATAAAAATTAATCAAATTAAACCTAAATTCAAATTAACTTTCTAGATACATGGAAAACGGCGAACGACCGCCCCGACGAGAAAATCCACACAAATACCTGCTGTACAAACCGACGCTTAGCCAAGTTTTGGTTTTCTTGGCGAGCGGTTTCAAAGAATTACCGGCCAACGGGGCCCTTTTGTTGTACCTCTCGGCTAACGGATGCTTTTCGACTATGAAACATCCGGAGGACAGTAAGCGTTTAAAGGCGGTGATTTTCTATACTTTTTGACTTTTTTTTAGTGGGGTACGATTTAGGGGGCGTGTTGACCAGTTCGAAACGGGACGGAGAGCACAAAAAACAAAAAGAAGCCCATTGCTTGTATCCGGGCGATTTGTATCCGTTCACAAGGCGACCTTTATTTGTTATCGTCGATTCGGACAACAGCTTTGTGTTTCAACACGTGCCCAGGTATTTCGGACAACCGTTGGTCACGCTTATGTCACCGCAGGACACACCGCCAGCATTTCAAGGTTTGTTCATAAAATAAATTATGATAAAAGTAATAAAATAAGTAGATATATTATGCGGGTTCTGGCGCAAAAACGCGTGTTATTTCTTATAGAGGTCCCAATTCACTTTTTAGTAGTAATGGGTGCGCCTTTTTTGGTTTTTTTGATCCTGACCTTTTACCTTGACGCCCAGGTGGTCGAGGGGGTTTTTGAGAACCTGATCCAACCTGAGCGCGAACCTAACTCAACTGTTAGGTTAGCGTTCGAACCTAACTCAACCTGTTAGGTTCGTGAACAGGTTGAGTTAGGTTCGCGCTCAGGTTGGATTAGGTTCAAACGCGAACCTAACAGGTTGAGTTAGCTTCGAACGCGAACGTCAAAAGTCAGGATCAAAAAAACCAAAAAAGGCGCACCCATTACTACTAAAAAGTGAATTGGGACCTCCATAAGAAATAACACGCGTTTTTACGCCAGAACCCGCATAGTATATCTACTAAAATAAACAACTTGTGTATAAAGAGCTTCGAAAATTCAATAATCTAGGTCTCTTGATCCGCAAAAACGGCAGTGTACAAATTTTTAACACGAATTTCATCAACAATCTACGATCAATTTATCTACATATGCAGGGTTCGGGCGTAAAACATGTTAAGTATGTTATTCTGAGATATTCTAAAGTTTTTTCTAAAAAGTAATATAGCAAATGTTACTTGACTACAATGCGCACCATCTGAAAGTCGCGATTTGACTTAATATATGGATATATATAGCGTTGGTATTAGTCACTTATCATGTTTTACAACCAAATATATCCAAATTTTTAATTTTGTCACATGTTTTTCACATTTTCCAGCAAATTTATCAACTTTTCTTTTTCAAATAGCAACGTGCCCTCGCGACGCAATTTTCCGATGCGAAATTTTCTCCTCTTTTCAACGGCATGCGACACGAGAGGGTTACGTGCATTTTCTTGCAAAAAAATTGCATTCGTTCACAAAGCCAGGGGGAAAATTTCCCACAACTACGAAACCTTGCATTTTACGACAAAGATTAAAGACGCAAAAAAGTCTTATTTTTCGATTTTACGTTCGTAAAAGTCAAAAAAAAAACGAAATTTTTCATTTCGAATTTTCGTCATTTGGAAAGGTACCTTGCGATGAAAACAAATTTTCGACACGTTTGCGCATTTCTCGATATATCTCCAAAACGACGCGAGATATCGGGAAAATGATTGATACAATTTCGATTAGCCAAAGAACGTTTTATCTTTAGGTTTTAGGGACGTGGCATTTTCCCTTGCCGAGTTATGGGGCCAAAAGTACCGGATCAACGTCACCAAATAAAACACAAAATTTTAGTGTCATTGTTCAAGTGGGACGCGATCTGTTGACTTCGATGGAAAGACTTTTGCACGCTCTAACGAAAATATCCTATGCAAAATTTTCAAAAAAATTACCGTTTCCGAAATATCGTAGAAAATGAAAAAATGTGACGTTTCATAGTTGATTTTTTCGTAGATCAACAGCACAATGGGTCTCTATTTACGCTGTTCCTCCATTCTCCCTTAACTGCCTTTTGCTACTGTTGTAACCTGACGAGTATCCCTATTCACCATTGGGAGCGCTGCCAAAGCTTCGTGGATCGTTTCGTCACGGAAGCATCGCGTCTCTTCACAAGGTCTCGAGTCGGTGAGTATGACGAAGGTATGTAGACATAGTAAAACAATAGCCCTTTATCATTAGACTAGATCTAGAATGACCACTTGAACGTTTCTTTTTGTAAGTAAGAATTTGTTGTAGAACCTTCGTATTTGCAATTCTTCGGTGACGATTTCCTCCGTCTGTTATTGCTCCGTTACGTGTTCTGTGACGTGGTGTTGCATTTGCACCGCGGCTTTCGAGGCCGCCAGTACCGTCCGAGGTGTCAACCACCTTTGCCCGAGGCCGAACTGCTCGAACATCCTTCGTTGCAGCATTTGGTGCTCGATCTCGCCGCCCATCTGGAAGTGCGTTCGCACTTCATGGATAACCACGAGATCGACTGATCCAGGGCGACGTCCTCATGGCCGTGCGTGGGGTTTAGCAGTTTCTTCGCGGCGTCGTCGACGCCGAGGTTGCGTCGATTGTTCGACGTGTTGCTCTCGGCGTTGGTCGTCGTCGCCGCGCGATTTTTTTGGACTATGTGCACATTTTTTATCGGGTCGATCGTCGACGACGACCACGTCAACGACGCGAGTAAAATTCGCGCCAAATACCAACGGGGTTGGTCGGTGTTATTGGCGTGCGTCAACGTCAGCGCGACGGTCGACGGTCGGCGTCGTTCGACGACGCCGACGCTAATGAATCTTTCGTATTTTTGGACGCCTCTTTTTCGAATATTAGATCGTCAGTCAAATACCCCACGTCCTAGTCCTTCGCCGCTGCCGCTAAAGCAAAAGTGATAATAAACGAAAGTCTGCTCAACGTAGGGCACACATACACAAGTCTTTCAATTGATTTTTTTTTAATTCTTTTCCGAACGTTTCGAACATAATAGATATAAATGACGAAACATTCTCCGTCGCTTTTTGAATATAACACACTCATCGTTAACGAAACGACTTTGTACAAAATATCTTAACGAAATGTAAGCACGTAATCCAACCCCCCATCAAAAAAAAAATTAGTATCTTACCCCATTACAAAATTTTTTAACTTGGCATTCAGTTATACTTAATCAATTAATCCCAAATGCATGACCTATAATCCAATTAATTTATAATCTGAATACAGGGTGTTTTAAAATCACTTGAATAAATTTTTAAAAAATGACAACCTCCGTATAACGATCGCACGAAGCCTTTGACGACGTCACGTCGTCCCAAAACGTTTATACGGACAAAGAGACATTTAGACGTTGGATTCGCTATTCGCTATCGGAAATTACTCGTCGCGTCGCCTTTTTAAAACTTTCGAGATTTTCGTTAACCATCCTGTATATATAATGAAATATATCCTCCGTTATTTCGCACTTAATGATACGAAACGCTTTAGATTTTGTTCGCACGGTTCGCTTAGACTCGTCGAAGTGTAACGATCGGTCGTAACTGAAACATGCACGTTATTGTATACAGGTGTCCAATTAATTAATAAAAAAAAATTTAATTATTTTTAAATTTCTAAATTCATTTTCAAATGTTTAAAACAATGTAACACCAGTAAGTAATGCGACGATTAGGAAGTCCCCCGCCACTTTTTCTTTAAGTTCCGCCTCCTTTTGTGGCTTCACGAGCGATATAAACCGGTTAAACAACTTTAAACAATTCTTGAACAGCTTATGAACAAAACAATCAAACGCTGTTCAACCCGTTCGAGGATTTGACTCCCGTGACGTCACAAAAGTGGGCGGGGCTTAAAGGCAGTGGGGGTATCCTAAATGTCGTTTTTCTACTAACATCCTGTATATGCATATACAGGTTGTTATTTTAGATGTAACTGATTATATTCGAATCGATCCTTTACATTTCCTCGCGTCTACGTTCCATTAAAGCGATGAACATTTTGTACTCTTTGGCTGCACCGAATGACACGAATTCATACAACCGTAGCTAGTTTTTGCTAAGTCATATCAAAGTTTCTTTATCGAGTAGCATTCATAAGCGGTAATGATACCGATAATAAATATTAATAATAATAATGATAGAACACACATAGCGTATAGTCCACGAACGCCCAATCATTTCCATCGAAAAATTGACTTCGTTCTTCTCGATTTTCTTTTCGCATCTCTCTCTCTCTCTCTCTCTGTTCGTGCTGCGAAAATGCCCGATTTCGTCGTTTCTTCGGTTCGGCGCCGACGTCCGTCGCGAAAGCGCCCGTTTACGCGAAGCCGTTTGTGTTTCGTGTTACGTTTCCGATATGTTTTAATGTTGTAATTACGACTTGTAATTAACGCATACATACACATTATCGATCCAATAAAGATATTACAAGTTGATTGTGGTTTTCTTGCGTTTTCAAAATTCAAAAATCTCATTCACGAAAGATTTTTAAAAGGCAGTTTCGATTACTATAAGTGGAAATCTATTAATTCCCACTTATAGTAATCGATACTAGTCGATAGGAGTACAAGTAGTGAGCCGCCGAAATCATTCAAGGGCACATTTTAAAAGGTTGGGAAATTCACGCACGAACTTGACACACTTATAGCAATCGATACTAGTAAATTGGAGTAAAAATAGTGCGCGACAGCTGGCGAAATTATACAAGCAGTATTTTAAAAAGGACCCACTTATAATAATCGATCCATTAAGGAAATGTTTTCCAAACTGTGGGACGTGAGACTATTACGAGGGGGGGGAGAATATTATAAGAATGGGAAGACGCACAACTATTACCAATCTATACCTCATATCAAAACAGTTATAAAATTGATGGGGGGGGGGGGGAACATTTTTTATGAAAAAAGGAGAGACATAGATACATAAAGTTTGGAAACCACTGCATTAAGATGCCAACCCAACCCAACCCAACCCATACCTCATATCAAAACAGTTATAAAATTAATGGGGGGGGGCGAATATTTTTTATGAACAAAATAATAATAATAATAATAATAATATATTTCAAGTCCAACAGATACACCCATTAACAGGACATATAAAAATCTATTAACATAATTAAAAAATTAACTTAAGTAAAGGAAATAAATATATCATCTACTAGTTTGTTTACATTCCTACACATATTATAAATCGGTGCTCTAGTCAGTATATTTGTACGTGCTCTGTGAATGAAGAATGTTGCCGAGTGACGAGCTGCTAAACGTGGAACCAAAAAGCTCATTCGCGATACTAGGAATTCACAGTCAACTTTGTTGTGGGGATGAGTTTAAACGCAAGTCTC
>JAFFZR010028892.1:0-10402 GCA_018397195.1 Lethrus apterus | reverse complement strand
TCTTATACAAACTTATATTAGAATTACACAGGAAATTCAAAAATGTAATAATATATAGGATGTTCCGTTTAAAATTTTAAAGTTGTTCGTGGTTGCGCACAAACGAAACACTCCGTATAACTGAAAATAATTTTAAATTGTGGAGACCATAAATTCAAAAAATTTTGTCTTAAAATATTTTTTGTATTTTGCATAACAACGGAGATATCGAAGAATATCCCACTAATGTTACACCCTGTATATGGTTTGTTGATGATTAAATCACAATTGAAGCCGGTATAGTCTTGGTCCCGTTTTGTAGAACAGACTGTATGCAAACGATGTAAGTTATAATCAGTTTGAATTGATGACACTTGTTCTGCTAAGAGACAAAATTTTAATATATTTGGCCAATAATGCGGAAATATGGAAGAGAATGTTTAGTTAAAGCACAATTCTTCTAGCCATCGACTATCAACAGCGAGGAAAAAGATAAATATCGTAATAGCGAAAATGAAGACAATTATAATAACGAAAACAGAATGATGAAGGATGATGTTAATGACAAGGATTAATATATTGATAAAGATGTTGAAATTCGAGAAAATTTACATATGACAAGAAATTGCGGGTAAAAACAGTTTTCTTCAAAATAAAAAATGAAAAAATGACCCTAGCATTGGATGTCAATACGAGATGAAATTTATTCGTGCCAGTGTTAGGAAAAAATGTTGCTACTACGAAAAATGCATCAAATGTGAAAGAAGAATAATTTACTGCTATTAATATTTTAATGTTGGCATAAAAAAACAATTTTATAGTTTTCACTTTTTATAACAAGTAAAATTTAATGGTAAAATAAAAATCAAGTCGTAAAACTAAGTTTTTCGGAGACTATTTTTATAGGCATTAACTTTTTCTTTAGAGTTAAATGGAAAAATAGAATTTTAAATAATTGATTCCAAAAGAAATATAGTTATTTTGTGGATTCAAATATATATTTATTTTCTATTTCATATCTGTGAGTAGTGACCAGACGTTTCGTTATCCGCAGAAAATTCATTTGAATAATATAGCTTTGATCTCCAAACGAGGTATATGTTTACTTTGATACTTACGGAAAAAGAATGAGTTTCCAGAAATAATACTGAAAATAATAGAAAGCCTAAACGAATAATTAGAAAGTGTAAAACTTGCAGATTTGTGAGATTTGTTATTTTAAGATATTAATTGGGTTACGGAGCCTTCGCGTCAACCACGTCTTCGTCTTTCTTGACGAAATGTCAAAAACTTTCCCCAGAATGGAATCATAAACCAAGTCACAATTTTGTCACAGTACTCCGAATTAAATTGTGGTTTGTTTATATTTGGAACGATAAATATGTTACTATTTCTTGTAGGATGGTGTATGTACATTAGCAGCGAAGCACATAAGGAGTCGTTTTATTGTGCTGTGGTCATATCTGCACTCTAAATTTTGAGTAAGGCCTGATTCACATATGTGGTCATAAGTGATGTGGGTTGAGTCGAGGTACATTCAAAGCGATTTATTTTATTTCTGTATTTTAGTTAGACAGTCGACTTTCAAAATATAATCAGCGTGCGATCATGTATTCTTTCGATACATTGATATCTTCTTCTTCAATCAATAACCTTTTTACCCTGCGGTGTAAGGATACATTGATATACGATTTTATATGTGAATAACTACAAAAAAAATTTGCAATCGTACTTTGCCTTGACCGTCAGTTGATTATAATCTGAATTAAGCCTAAGCCAGTTTGGTTTGTGATTGCATTCTGTAAAAACAAGATATATGGCCGGTTTTTAGAATATGATTTATGGTTTCGATAAGAGTATTTGTTTCGTATTTGCAAAAACCAGTTTTCGACACATTTTTTTATGAGTTTTATAACTCGCTTCCACTATAATTTTTATTTGAATTATTGACAGCTCTTTATCCAAATAATTAACATTATGAATTCAAACTAAAAATAAATATTAAATATTAAATTATACTAAATCAAAAAATGATTGGAAATAAGAAAGCCTGAATACACATTAATTGTAAAACTTATGACAGCAAGAACGAAGCATTGTGGAAGCAAAAATTTCAGAAATGCAAGCAACTGAAGAACTACTTATTGAATACATATTTGTGGATTCATAAGTTATTTTTCTATAATATTTCAGAGCCCGACAGACTATTGTGACTTCAATACCTTTATAGGAATATAAGCTGCAGATACGATAAAATATATTTCTAGAAACCGTTGAGCTAAGAGAATTAAAGTCAGCGGGATTGCTGAATTTGGCTAAGCTCGAAATACTAATATTTGAAGCAAGCTCTGTCTAATACAATAATTAGGAATTATATTATAGTACATAATAATATACTTTTCTATTCCAAAGCAATCGTGATAAACTATGCTATACTTAACTATATAATTATTGTTGATCTGAACGTTCAGGTTGATCGTTTTGATCGGTGAAGCTTCACTAAATAACAAAATGAATAATACAAGTTTGTAAAGTATATTCGGTCGAAGAAAAAGTTTCTTCAACTGAGGAAGCAGATGTGTGGTGAACAATTGCAAAGTTTGGATTCTTGACTGCGTTTTCTTTTTTGTTTCGTCTTGATAAACATTTTTGTTTGTGATATGTTTCGACTGCCATTTTCTCAACCAAGAAGAAAAAGTTTGAACCTTATATTCCACATTCAGCTATGCTAGAAAATATATTTTTAGCGTGATAAAAAATGATTGTGACACAACCTGATAACAAGTCCTCCAGGTGTTCAATTTATTTCCCATACTAAATACATTCCCTTGTACATCTTATTATTTTATACCCATTTATGTATAAATCTCCACCACTTACATTTCAAAATTTTCCCTGTTTTGGTTCTTCGCCTACGTTCTTTTTATTGTGAATATATTCCTACGCTACTACATTGAACGTTGCTTCAGATCTACACTTCCACGATTCAGTTTCTGAAACTTTCCATTAAATGGGAATTGTTTAATTCCCATTTAATGAAAAATTGCTGCATTTTTCGTGAAATGTGAATCGCAATTTTAATGTCGTAAAATTTGAAGAGTAAAGCAACAGTTTATTATTATTATTAGTACCTACAGAAACGCAACACTAAAAAAAAAAATGATAAAAATGCACTTAAACAAATTAATCCAGAAGTTTGTGAAGAATATAAATGAGATTGAAGTTTTCCATTATATCCCTCATGTGGGCTTTAAACATATTTAGATTGGATCTTATATCTCAACAAAGTAATATTTTGAGTGGATTGTTTAAGACTCAGTGCAAGTGCTTGTTATAAACAGTTTTAAATAATAATACGATACCCTGAATATAGTCACGAGACGTTACGTTGAAATGACCATTACCGAAATTGGAATATTTAAATACCAATCAAGGAGATTGATATTATAATTTTAATATAAAAATGTATGCATGAATATAAACTTATACAATAATTTATTATTGTTAAACGCATCGTTGTGAATATAAGACCATTTTCTCTAAGTGTAAATGTAATTTCAGAAATACTGATAATAAAAAACCGTTATTATTTTAATGAGTTCTAATAACTTAGAAATAAGTTAGCAAATAGCACCGGTGAAACATAAAGTTGCACTGGTGTATCTTGCATGCATTGATCACAATCGCTATGCTAACGAGTGATTTTCCGAAACCATGATCGCATAAGTAGATTAGATAAATATACAGGTTGGTTTTTTCATTAACCACATAATGCAATTAGAACAAAGTTTCAAAATAGTGACCGTTAATCATTCTATGCATTAATCTTCGCTAAATTACAGTCTTTTTCTTTTGCTTTTTCTCTTTTGTCAATTATGTTTTACCGTTTGTCAAATGACTTTCTAACTTTTGACTACAGTAGGCAATGGTTTATAAAACAAATTCATTTTTTCTACTCCTGCTTTTGAAAAGCCAACTTTCTACATTAATTTTAATGTTGAAAGCAATTGTTTGCAGCACCCGTGCAGTAAACTACCAAAGTGTGCAGCAAAATACTTTGCAACACACTTTTTTTAAATTGTCACCCAAAAACAACTTCCAATGTTTCCGAAAGAAAAAAATATTCCTGAAGACATTCAGGCTCATTTTGAATATGCCATTCAGTATAATAGAATAATGCTTGAAAAAGAGAAACTATTTTTTATTGATGACTACGGTATTCAGGTAAATTCTAGAGTTTCATACGGCAAATCAGTGAAAAATACTCGAGCCACCATAATAAAATCTCAACTAATGCATCCAATGCAATGCATGTAAACTCTTTGTATTTGTTCCAAATTCAAGACAGACCCTATAATGTAGCACATTTTGCCTGAATTTATTACTATCTAATCAACCATTTAATGGAATACAAGGAGCACATTTTATTATGGACAATGTGAGATTTCATATAAATGAAGCGACTCTTATTATAGGTGATGCTGGGTAGTATTTCTACCTGATTACAGCCCTTTTCTAAATCCCATAGAGGAATTGTTTAATCACTAGAAACAGTTAATAAGAAGATTTCCGGGATCAAATAAAAATGAGTTGCATGAATCACTCCATAATGTCTCTGAGCAGAAAATTGTCTTCTTTATATCTAGCACAATGAGACATACTTAAAGAATTAGAATTAGGTTAGAATTAGAATTAGGTAGTAATATCTAAACAATCACCTTGGTATGTACGTAGGTATGTATGAAGTGCACTTTTGTTATTCGTTATAGTTGTATAGTTCCTATTATGAATACATAAACACAGAAATTAAATTAAATCTGTGATCTTTACTTAGAAACCCCATCGTCCTTAGAAATGTGTAAAATATGTATTACACATAAATATTGTTGAAAAACTATTTAACATAAAATGAAAATGATTTGATAAAAGTTATTTGACAACAGGGCAATGTTATTTCACAAATGCTTTTGACGTTTGAAGTATTGGAAGGCGATTTGAAAAATAATTGACAATAGGGGAAAAGCAAAAGAAAAACACTAGTCATTGGATTAGAAAAATATATTCCAGGGTAAAGCATGGATGTGAATATAAAAAGTTGGATCATGTTTTTCAATTAATATGCAACATTTTTTGTAGAACATCAAGTATTTTTTATTTGATACACACTGGGTATTTTTATCCAACCCTATATTACTCAGAGTGTACAAGAAAGAAGCTACAAACTGTATTCTAATTAATTAACCTTTATGTTTTTATTTTTGTACTAAACTATACGACCTGTGAATTATTTGATTAAATTCTGTCCCCTTTCTCGCTGTGGGGATAAAAATATGAAAAAATATTTCTAAGAAATTAATTCCTTTTAAAGTAACTACTTTGCTACATTTTCTTAATTTGTCTCTAGTAATTTGTTATTTGTATTGGTATTTATTTTTTGTGTTAATAAGTATAGAAACCTTTTGGAAAATCCTGTTGATTTTTAAACTCTATGGAAGGATGTATGTAGACAAAAACATGGCCGCAGCATTAAAATTTAGGTACAATACTTAAGAACTTAACATTAGATGCTCTGCAAATGCCTTTAACAGTAATATGTGAATACACGTTACTATAAGAAAAATGTAATTCAAATTTTCAAATTGAATCATATTTTTTTACTTACGTCAAATGTCCATTGGAAATTTGGAATAGCTTAGTCTATGTATTCTGAATTATTACTTGGTGGTAATATATTATTACTACATGGTAAATATTCGGACCCACTATGAGAAAAAAGGTCTTCTGTTTGTGAGGAATTCGGATTTTTATTTATTTCATTCATGGTATTGTTACTAGTTTTAAAGATAAACAGCAAACCATTAATTTAACGCTTAACACTGCTTCGGAAAGCAACTGAAGTGACTTACTGTGACTGTCCTCCGAAAGTTTTGTCATATTTATTCTGTTGTCACTACAAGTGTCGCCATATGTGACTTACCAACGAAATTACTGACTTACTCAATTCGTCACATGAAAGTTTTGATAGTAATAAAGATGAAGAACGATGTAAGTTATTTTCAAGAAAAAGTTAACTAGCACTGATTGACTTCTGAAGTCTCCATATGTGTGCTGTAATAAACATATATTATTACATTCTCATGTTTTTTACTGGTTGATTGCTTACGAGTAAAAGATAAATAATTTGAGGCAATTACAACTTACAACCAAGAATTTGTTATATATTTATAATTATACAAGGTCATTCTGAAATAAGTACAGATATTTTAACAGGTGATAGCTGACCTTAACCCAAACCCAAATCCGCAAAAACGGCAGTCCTATCTTCATTTTAAATTTTCGAAAAATGTTATTTTTTTTATATGGTCGTTCGGTTCTAAGTACGGTCCTGTGTCCATTTCAATACGTGTTGCGTTGAAAATCAACTTCATTTGGCGGGAATAACATGAAATGTTGCAAAACAACCTTTATTGATGATAATTCGGCGTTACTGTTATGTTTTACGCAAAACTTAAAATAATTTTTTCTGGGCACACCCTTCAACATAGGACCGTAATTTTTGCATATTTGGGGTTGGGCTATTGTCAGCTATCACCTGTTAAAATATCTGTATTTATTTCAGAATGACCTGTATAAGTGTGTTTTTTACCTTTGTTCCCAGATACTTGTCATATGGAGCAAGAGACATAACCTATCAAGTTGTTCTTTTGGCAAAACTTTTGTTTCCTTCGATTTATAACTTTCACCTTGTTTCTTTAAGAAAACACGCATCTTTAAATATTTTGCAATATCAACATTAATAATAATCATAATCTAATATATGTAATATATAAAGAATATAGAAGAGACAATATAATATAAAAGTTAATTGACACCTGAAATTATTTGTTGAATATGACTTAAATAAGAATGGAAGAGAATTCAAAATCAAAAATGAGAATGATCTTTATAATAGGGCTGTTCGGGGGAGAGGATTCTGCTTTAAATTCAGAAACGACTTTTTCGTCGTTTTAACTTTTCTTTTTATGTCTATGTATCTTTTATTTATGTATCACGATTCTACGTCAATCTTGATTTTTCAAATTCCTCTTAAATTATTATTTATTATTTTTGTTCTTTTGTTTAGGTATCCTTTAAAAAAAATCATATATGTTACTTGGAACAAAAATGGCTTTATGTGCATCGGCTGGTTTGACGGCTTCACTACGCCAAACTACAAGTCTCAGCCCCAGGGTCACCTAACCACATGACTAAATGGCGCCAGTTTTTTGGGGCGGCAATTGTTCTTATAGGTTATTTGAATTTTGTATTATGTTTTATACTCCTTTTTATATTTTCTTTGTATACTACTTTTTACTCCTTTTTATACCTTTTGAATTATTTCAATTGCGGAGCGAACCCAGCCATAAATTATAAATATTTAAAAACTGACATTTTGAATAATTTGAATTACGGAGCGGAGCTAACCATGCCAGCCATAAATTATAAATTTTAAAATTCAATTACGGAGCAAACCTAACCCTTTTAAAAACTGATCTTTTGAATTTCAATAATTGCAGTTATGGGCGAACCTAACCCATGCCAACCCAGCTTTAAATTTTAAAAACTGACTATTTGAATTTCAATAATTTTAATTTATGTAGCGAACTCGACCCATACAACAACCTTTTTCCATCCATCCGTACTTCTTTTTCATAAAAAATAATTGATCACCTTATTTAATGGTAATTAAATTAACTTTCTCTAGTTCTGAAACTTTTGTAAAACTTCATTGGTCCCTCCCGTATATTTTCTTATGAAGAGGAGCGGATTAATGTTAGTAGCCCATGGCCACCAAATATCTTAGGAAGACCCTGCTCAGGTCACAGCACATAAAGCTTCATTTTTGCTCCTAATAACATAATCTACTATACTGCACATAACGAACTTCTTATGAATAAATTTAGATATTTTTGATTGATTGGCTTTGTTTATCCTTGTAAAAAATCAAGAATTAGTAGCATCTTTTGTTTATAATAAATGTTGCACACTGTCAATTGTACACTTAGATATATATATTGTAATAGTTAGAGCAACGAATTTCAAGAGGAATAATATCACACATACCACTGGTATTTGCTGTAGTTCTTGGTGACCGTGCAAGAAACAAGGGTTTATGACTTACAAGTTTTTGCCATTTTTTCTTAAAAACTTAATATGCCTGAACTAATTATTCATTTTTGTTGGCGTCCAAATCTATTTCGGCCTGATCGTTAATGTGCAATATCCACCTACGCGAAAACATATTTAAAATAAAAACAAATAGTGATGTAATTTTGCCTTCCAAATACATTTATGTATTATTAAAGTGTATTCTCATTAGTACTGCAATTTAGTCAAGTAGTGTAGGTAATTATTATTTGGTTACAAAGATAAATTTCAGTAAATGAATAAAAGAAACAACTAAATTAGTGTTTTATGTACAATATTTCCGGCAATTGAAAAACCGTGTGAGTCCCCCACCAAGAAGTGTGTGGCCCATTCACTCGTCGAAGTCTCTCTGCTCCACGTCCAGTTGCTCTTCCGGCACGTAGAGGAGCACTCAAAGAGCGTGTTTTAATTATTAGTGTCGCCGGTCTACAGTTAGCATGTTATGAACATGAGTTTTGTGGTACCGGTGCGAGAAGTGCAAAGAATGGAATATCAATTGCCACCACAACCGGTCACAGCTACTAATGTAGGTGCTCCACAAGTGCCTGTGGGTGTTATGCAGGGTACTTTGTCGCACATACAGAGCCAGGAAGAACCTAGTAGATGGACACAATATCAACAATTATGGAGGCAACATGTTTATATGAATGGTATGCTATTCTTTACACATACTTTACTGCAAATGCCCTTCATATACCATCGATATTACTAACATTAAACAAACAAAAAATTTAACAAAGAATTTATTCAATAATAGACATTTTTATAACCATCATTGTGTTTACTGGCTTTCCGACTACAATTTCAAAGTAGATACAAAAAATTATCACACGCACAAAAAGTTTCACTTGAATTATTGCAAAACTGCACCATAACTACATATCTATGTAAATAAATAAGTTCATTTTCCCCCCAATATTTTTTTAATTGCGCCTCATAGAAAATTAATTGAGTTTTAATCCAAGCAGTTATTTCAATATAGTTTTCACCTTATGTATTTATTATTAATCTATGTAAATTAGAACAGTTAATAGCTTCCTACATATATAAACTTTTACACTAATATTTAAAGCAAAATATTACAAATAAACTAAATGAAAACTGTGCCATTGTTGCCACTATGAAACGTGTGTGCAAAATTAGCCTTGCTTGGACCTCTTCATCTAAGAACTTAATAGGTTTCGTATACGTCAATTAAATATTTCTGTTTGTTCCTTCATTTCAGTCGGAAAGTTATCTATTTTTTATACAGTATATTGCTGAACAATTTCTTTATTTGATAACGTTTGATGTTTTTATTCATATGATTGTTTAGTCCGCCTCATACGAAGGATAAATTTAATCTATATTGCAAACTTTTTGCATGTCGGCTGGCTTGTAAAACTATGACCTTCATCGCCTTTTCTAGTCAAACTTGACAATGTGAGGTGTGTTGAAGCTCATTATGTGACCACATTTTGCTTTAGGCAATATATTCATTGGAATTAGTGTAATGCAAAAAGCCAAATGTGTTTTATAACGAAATTTTTTTTAGCGTTTCTATAAAACAATTTAACACGTTTTATAAACAAATACAATTTTGATTGGTTTTTACATCCTTTAAAAACTCAAACACGGAAAATTAAAAATTAATAAATGTGACAGAAATAAGTTTTTAAAATCTCCTTTTTTCATTTAAAAAAAAACTATTTTTATATTTCCGTCTTTTAGGTGAAAGCTTTTGTTCCGCAAGAATAACGAAAGTTGAAATAGTTTTTATCAGCCTAAATTTAAAACTTAAAATACCTGAAACTATATCGGTAATGTACAATCATTGACAGAGTAAATGTCGTACCAATAAAACCGAAACGCACGTCGAAAATAACGACAAATGTCTTCCTCGCATCATGCTGACCGTATTTGAGAAGCAGGTACGTGACCCGTTGCATTCGATAATATTTTACGGTATATATTACTACAGCACAGAGATGAGAGCAAAATTTATTGTTGAAAACATTTTAAATGTAGGTATCATTCATTTATAAATTTGACATTGGAATTTGTAACTTGAAAACAAATTATAGGAAAACTTATGATATAAACACAAAATACTATAAATGATAATAATAATGAAATGAAATATATTTGTGCGGGATATAATTAAAACAGACATGATCAATTAAACATTTAATAATAATTTTAAAAAATTTAATAATAAAGCTTTAAAAAATGAAATTATGAAAAAAAAACCGTAATA
>JAFFZR010028891.1:0-10402 GCA_018397195.1 Lethrus apterus | reverse complement strand
TTTTTTTGAAAAGAGAACATATTTTCTCTCCCCTATGTTTGATTTTATAATTAATTTCGTTTAATAATTTGATTGTAAATGTGTGAGAGTCCTTCTGTGTCTGTTCGGTCATCTACTGCTAACGGTTCTTTTTTTATTTGTATCATTTCATGTATGCAACGGGCTTTATAATTGTTTTCGAGTTTTAATATGGTGGTGTTATTAAAGTCAAAGTTGTGTGTCGTATTTTGTTCATGTTTTTTTAATGCTGTTAAGTTATTATTGTATTTATGTCCCTTTAGTCGGTTTTCAAGAAGTTGTTTTGATTGTCCGATGTAGCACATATTACAGCCCTTGCATGGGATCTTGTATATGCAATTTGATGTTTCGTTTATAGATTGTTTGGTCTTTAGTTTTGTGTATATTGGTTTTTGTAAGTTGTTTTTATTTTGGTGTGCTATTGTAAATCCGTAGGGATGTAGAAGTTTATTCATTGATTCGGATAGTGATTTTATGTAGGGTAGTGGGATGTATTTTTTGTTGGTTTGCATAGGATGAAGCGATGTAGTGGTGTGTGTGTTGTATATTGTGTGAAGAGTTTTTTTAAAAATTTTATTTATGAGTTTTGGTGGATAATTATTTTTTTGAAGTATGGTTTTTGCTTTGTTTGTTGATGTTTTTCGGTATTTAGGACGTGAGTGCGATGGATCTGTTGGCAAGTGCTTGGATTACATTTAACTTATGTGTTAGAGGTTGTATTGAGTCAAAATTTAGGTGTCTTCCCGACCATGTCGGTCTTGTATTTTGTATTTATTTGATTATTCTCTTCGGTTTCTATTGTGAAATTTATTTTTGGGTGATAATTGTTAAAGTTTTGTGAGGTATGTGTTATTTTATCTGATGGTACGGCGGTAATGCAATCGTCGACGTAACGTTTGAAAAAAGAAGGGGGGGGGGTGAAATTAAGTGTTGGTATGACTGTATTTTCTAGTTCTTCTATTACCAGTTGGGCAATAATACTTGACAAAGGTGAACCCATTGAGAGTCCATTTATTTGTTTATAGAATTGTTGTTTGTATTGATAATATGTAGATGTTAGTGTGAAATTTATGGATGTTAAAATTTCTGTTTTTGGAATGGTTGTATGTGTTTCTATTTCATTCCATTTTTTGTTTATGATATCATTGATCAGTTCAGTTGGTATATTGGTATACATAGATTCAATGTCTAAGGATATGAGCTTGTGTTTTTCGGGTATTCACAGAAATAACGGTTAAAAAGAGATGTAATTGTATATTACAAACAACACAAAAGAAATGATAGAACGAAAGAAAAAATAATTTTAAATAGGTAACATTTTTAGCATTTGTTCATTGTAAATTATTTTTCCCTCGATTGGACAGGAAACGTGTACCGGCTATATCTATTTCTATGTCATTACCATATTTATGAAGTTGCATTATGCATGTATTAGTTACATAGTTAGTTCTTCCTTTTATTCTTCTCTCTCCTTTTAGCCAAGTATATTATTCAAAAGACTTTTCTTTCGCACACTTTTTGCTTTCTTTGGGTATTTTTATGCAGCCAAACAAACAAGAAAAACTCTGGGTAATTTTAAATTAAATAAAATGGCATGTACCGGTCTATAACGCAAGCACATAGAGTAATTATACTCATGGATGCAAAGAAAATATCAAAAGTTTGCTTGTAGATTGCTCCACACTAATAAATTTACCATGCTGAAAGCCAACAGAACATCGAGACAAACTAGAACAGCAAACAAGACGTAACATAAAGTTACATAATTTATTACATATTCAAGTGAGAAACCTACCATTGCAAAAATGTAAACAGCTGCTAAAGGAATACGAACCACGTTCTACAGACTGTGAATTTTAACTGTAATCATAGAAATACATTTTCCAGTAGTATGTATCTGGATTATAAAGTTTTAAAATTCCCGGCATGAATCCAGAATGAATAGGATAAGATTCATTTAAAATTGTGTCTCAATAATTTTGATATGTGCCCCGTACTCCGGTCTACAACATTAATTTCATTCAAGATTATGCTGTTTACACTTTAATTAGCGTTTAAATTCATTACACCAACACGTTCAATTTTAGTTTATCAGTATCAAAGCCACTACAATAGATTTTAGGACATATTAACTTAATTTATAATAACGGTAAAAGTAACAAACCACAAATTTATAAAAGTTAATTTTATACAGTGTCCGCCAAAATGTTTGCGACAAATGGGATAGTCAGTCTACAAATATGTGAACTACTTTTGATTTGTGGTCAACATCAACACGTTGGTGAACGATCAATACAAGACGACAATGCTCTGACAGACTAGTGCCGCAGGTGTTAAATTGATATTATGTTGGGTTAAGAACTCCATAAGCATTAATTGTGGTGGCCGATAGTTAATTGCGAAGAGTGATTACAATGTGCATATGCTTCCTCGATATTAGTCAAACCGAAAACCACGATGAGCAGGCTGCTGGAATTTAAGGTTTTAAATATCCACAATAGAACGATAAATAATGTAAAATAAATTGTCAAGAACAACGGTATTTATAGCAAAAATTTTTACTAATTTAAGGCCATCGAATTTTATCGTTATATTAGTTACTCATAAATAATAAGAAATACACATCTTAAAAAAAAAAGAATTCATAGAATAACTAGATAAGTTTCTTGTAGAAGTGAAATAAGATTGACTACTTTCTTGTCGATAACGAAATATGGAATAAAGTTAAAGACATAAGAGCCAGAAGGGGTCCCGAAATAGGAAGCGATGATTTCTTACTAGAAATGACCTTGAAACAAAATAAAATGGAGAAACGAGAAGCAAAAAGGAAAGTCATAAATGAAAAAAAATGAAATGCTACAAATTAAGATTAAGGGAAAAATGAAAAATACTAAAACTTGATACAGAGAAAAGAACGAAAACCAGAGATAGAAAGGTGGAGCGATCTTAAAGATATAATACTAATTGCAGTGGAACAAACTGGTGGACAGAAAGGGTGAAAATAGCTGTCGAAGGTAAAATGGAAAAAAATTTAACTACAAAGAAGGATTCAAACTACGATGAAAATCAACAAAGTAATGTCAAAAGATTAATGAAAGAAGAAAAACAAAAATCACGGCGAAAGGATGAAAACCGCACATAACGAGAATCAAAAGTTATTCTTCGGAACACTTAGAAACAGTAGACAGCGGAAGACGTATAAAATAGTGAACATTAAAGATATTGAGGAAATAGTCCTAACGGAAAAAAACAAAATTATGGAGCCTTGGAGAGAATACTATAAAGATCTTCTGGAAGGTACAGATATACGAACTGATCACAACGGCGCAATACTAGAAAGAAGAATAATTGTAGAACCACAAATTTATGATGAAATAACTACAGAAGGACTAAGAAAAGCAATATACAAGTGGAAAATCCCCATGTGAAGACAAAATAACAGCCGACATGATTACTTATAATTACATGACTTATAATGAACGAAGTGTTGAAAGGAGTCGTACCTGAAGAGAGGAGAACATGTGTCATTACATCAATCTACAAAAAGAGAGATATTATAATTATGGGCAGTTTATGAGAAAATATTGGAAAAGAGGCTAAGAACAAAATAGAATTAATTCTGGAGGACACCTACTTTGGATTTAGACCGGATAAGGGATCTAATTTTCATATTTTCATATTCAAACAAATCGTAGAAAAAAGATATAATAAAAGGAAGAAACGTACACCTTCGTTTTATCGATCTACAGGAGAATTTGATGACATTAAAAGAGAGGACATATGGAATATTTTGTGACATAGAGAAACTCCCGAAACATAAAATAAATGGAATTCAAAGACTCTACAGAGAAACAACCAACTACAGTATGACAATAAATAAAGGATACCGAAAACTAAATATTAGTTTAATATTAAAATATCAAACAAAAACTATATATAATTGTAATAATTTTGATGTGTGATATGCTCCACATGACCACCATCTTCTTGCAAGCATAATTCCAAGCGTTGCTGAAGATTGGATACTAGATTTCTAAATAGAGGCTGGCGTAAATTTTTTGCTGTTTTTAATTCTGAAATTATTTATGGGAAATTTCCGCTAAAAATTCTATTTTTCATCATTCCCCAGATGGTTCAACTATCTTAGTTAATTAATTTTTGTGAAGTTTCCGTATAAACGGTTGCAAAAAAAAAAAAAAATTCTCGATAGTAAGCATCTTGTTTAAAGAACTTATTGCATGGGTTTAAAAACAAAATTCTCAACTAAAAGTTAGCGTGACAATTGTACAGTTTTTATGTCCATGGCAATTGCTATACTACATTCAATTTCTTTATCGTTTAGTTGTTGTCATACTGTATATAAGATTGAGACAACAGACATCAAATACATTCGAAACAACTATGGGAGTTAGACGATCTTATTTATTTGTAGCACTAGATGACGCAGTAAAAGAAGCAAAGAAAGAAGCCAAATCTTACGAGATCGGTTGCTGGAAGATGAAAAGTAGAATTAACGGAATTGTACTACGCAGATGATATGGTTTTATTAAGTAGAGACGAAAGAACGCTGATCATAAATCTAGAAATCTATAAAAGTGCGTTGAGAAATATAAATGTGATACTCGGAAAAAAGAACAACACACAGTATACAGTGCGCGTCAAAAGTAACGCATAAATTCATTTATAGCCAACATAGATGTTTTACAGAAAAATCCTTCAAGGGTTTACATCATCTAAATTTATAGGACGATTTCGATACACTTTGCTTTTTAAATATCTCCACAAAAGGTAGTCTAACGGTGTGAGATCTGGTGACCTAGGGGGCCACTCTTTAGGTCCCCTTCTACCAATCCATCTGTTTGGAAAAATTTCATCTAGATATGCCCGTACATTGGCAGTGGGGGGGGGGGCATCTTGTTGAAACCAAATCTCATTATTGGGTAAACCTGGTTCCAAGTTATGAGGGAATAATTCGATTGAAGTGGGAAGGAGAGTGATTCGAAACAAGCCTAGGTAATTGTCAGCAGTAAGATTACCATGGAAGAAATAAGGCCCAACAATGTGATCACCAATAATTCCTGCCCATACATTAAGTTTTTGGGGGTGTTGAGAATGACCTTGAATCCAGTGTGGATTATTTCTTGCCCAGTAACGACAGTTTTGTCTATTAACTGTTCCGTTGAGATAAAATGTAGCTTCATCTGAGAATAAAAGTTTTTCTACGAATTCTGGATGTTCCTGGCAAATGTTTTTTCGCAAAGTCGATCAGGATCGTCCTCTGACAATTCTTGAACCAATTGAATCTTGTAAGGACTTTTCACGTTTTAAAAGTCTTAGGACAGATGATTGACTAATATCATAATTTAGGCCAAGCTCGTTAGATGAAAAATGAGAATTATCCTCCAATTCCAAAAGGATCGACAAACTTGTTTCGTCATCGGTAGCTTTTCTCTGCCCAGATTTTGGTGCATCTTTCACAGACATTGTCCCCTTAAACTTTTTTTAAATTCTGCTTACTTATCGGAGGCCGTTCGGGATGCTCTTGATTAGAAAGAGCACAAATTTGTTGCTGGGTTCTTACACGATCATCGTACCCAATCATCATCAAAATTTCGATACGTTCTGTTTCGCTCAAACGCATGATGATTTGATGTGAATTTAAACTTTTCATCAAATGACAAGTAAATCGGTCTAGGTGATAGAAGAGAACATGATTGTTTGTTTCAATTTTAGTTATGATTTATCATGATGGGGGCAAATATTTTTTAAATTATGTTATAAAGCCACCACAACATGTAATGTTGTCAAAAAGAGAACTTTTTGATCTACCCGAAAATGTCATAAAAAATGTGGGTTGCCATTAAAAAAAAGTGAAACCCAGTAGGCCATGAAAATGAAGACGCAAAAGAAAATTTTTGCCGTCACATAATGACTTTTTTACAAAAAGGAAGGATTTTTCTGTAAAACCTCTATGTTAGCTATAAATGAATTTATGCGTTACTTTTGACGCGCACTGTATATGGGAGGAAAATCAACTGAGCAAACGGAAAAACCTAAATACTTGGACTCAATTATATCGGAGATCAAGAAGAAGAAGAATGGAAGAGAAATTAAAGACAAGAATAACAAAAGGAGGGTGGTTGTTCAAGGCAATAAGAAATAGTTTTTAAGATAAGAAAGAAATACCAATAAGTGAAGAAGTGAAAGTGAAAACACTAGTTTATAAAGGATCGCTACGCCAATTATAACATATGGACCAGAAACGTGGACATCGTAACAGCGACAGAAATGAGCTTAAAAATAATAATTAAAAATAAAGCACATCAAAGAAAAATGGAAGAAGGACAATTGCTTTTGTACGGACATGTGAAAAGGATGCCAGATGACAAATTCGTCAAACGGGTGTTCGTGCAAAACCGGGTAAAAAGAAATCAAGCACAAGACCCAGAAAAACATAGATAGAGGAGGTAAGAGAAGCAGCGATAAAGAGATATGTAGAATGACAAACTGAAAAGATGAACAAACAAACACACCCAAGACAGAAAGTGATCGAGAGAAATTTGGAGAACAACGCCAAATCAACTACCACCTATGCCTTATATTCTCACGGGTATTTGTTTGAAATAATAGCATTAATTTTCTGAAATTATTTTAGTCATTTTATTGCGTAATAAACATTACCATCTATTTCAGATTTGTCTATTATTAGTATTCTTTGATGTTAACTTAAGTTAGTAATTCGCCGATGTCTAAAAAACATAAAAGATAATATTTACAAAAGGTTGTGGCAACTTGATTGCATATCGTTTCAAATTTAACGGCCATTAGTGTACGTTGGAAAAATGATATTTTATAAATATGTGGTGTGATAATTCCTTTGTTTCTATATATAAATTGTGCACATCGCATCGGTACGAAAATGTATTTTTCTATGCAAGTAGGGTGATCTTTTAGTTAATATAATTTTATGAAAAAGAAAAAAACTAACTAACAACAATAAAAACCGATGATTCATATAACCCTACAAAGTTTGATTAGTTATCTCAAGACATATCAAAGTGGAGCACAGTATGTAAATTTTGTTTTAGCTGTTCTAAATAAATAATTTTTGTGAAAGAAAGACTGATATATTGTGACATTAGAGGCATTGTATGTAAGTGATTCAGTCATGCTTAATAAATTGAATACATTTTGTACAAATATCTAATAATTCAAATAAGCCAAGCAGTAAAATTACACCCTGAAATTGTCCAGTGTGGGGTACCGCAGGATATGGCAGGATATGATGGAAGTCCACAACAGTCAATTTTACCTATTTGCAGATGACACGAGTATTATTGTTGAAGGTGACGATGAAGTCCAATTGTGTAATACTAGTAACAATATTAATAATCAAATTTCTAAATGATTAAATTGCAATAAATTACTACTAAATTTACATAAGTCATACTGTATCACTTTTAACAAGAAAAGGAGCACAATTCATTCGAGAAATATTGAAATATCTTCCAGTGATAGCAAGGTTTCTCTATGTCAGAATTATAAAATTCGTATTAAAAAATAAATTAATGAATTTATTAATAACACCCGCTTTAATCCTCGTCATATCGTTCCTCAAAGACGAAGTGGAAGAATTAGCGTCGTCTACTGGCGATGGATGTCATTAGCGGGATCTGGAGAGTTAACTCCGGTAAATACAAGAATGGACGCAGAGGAATACATCCATATACTAGGAGATGTGATGCTGCCTAGTGTACGACTATTATATCCTCCACCTGCACCGATTATTTTGGTACAGGACTATTTCGCCGTACACACCGCTAGAATTGTAAGCAATTGGTTCGATAACCACCAAGAAATCACAGTACTCCCTTGGCCTCCCAAACCGTCAGATTGAAATCCCATAGAGAATTTATAGGCCATTATGTGCAAGATGTGGGGAAATAATTTGATCCAACGAATTAGGAATAGGGAAAATCTTCGAACCCATATTCAATAAATATGGGAAAGCTTGCGAAGGAAAGACACCTGTCAAAAACTTGTAAATGCATTATCAACAAGACTGCAGGAAATAATCCAAAATGATGGGTATTGGACTATTTTGTGCTTTTTATTGTTACAATTATATTATTTATTATAATTATGATATACTGTACCTGTCTGTTCATTGTCGTTCAGACGAGGCATTTATGAATAAAAATAAATGTATACAAGACATCTACATAAATGTAAATACAAAGTATTCTTACAGTCGTTTACAAGAAAAAGCATATACCTACACATAATTGGCCGATCACGATGTACCCTGCACATAGGCTACTCATTTACTGTAATTAGTGTTGCCTAATTGTAAGGCATATGCCAAAATATTTGTCCAAGTACTAGATTCCCTAAGTGTACAACATTTCTTGTAATTATTGTGAACTCTTAGATAAACGAATTGAAGGTCGCAAGTACTCAAGAAAGGTGAGGAAGATTTATGTATTTCTAGACATAATTTTAATTGTTATAAAGGAAAAACAAATTTTAAAGCAATGATAAATCACCTTTCATTTTACAAATGATTATGCGGCAGCGGAATTGCGCGGCGCGGCAAAATTGACTAAAGGTACGAACGCACTGAGAGGAACTGCAATGCATCGAAGCGACACGGCACGACGCGACCAAATATTGTTTATATGAAATCGTATGAGACAGAACGCACTACGCGGCAGCGAAACTGCGCGGCACGGCAAAACTGTCTCATATGATTTCATATAAACAATATTTGGACGCGTCGTGCCGCGCAGTGCAGCTCCGCTCAGTGCGTTCGTACCTAAACTGACCAAATATGACCAAATATGACGCGCAGTTCCGTTGCCGCTAGTGCGGTATAGCCAGTGTGTAATAACTCGCCGAATTTATCTTGAGATTTGCTGTTTACTGTCGCTCCACTGCAGTTAAAGTGAGGTTTACTAAATAGAACCGCGTCGTGCCGCGCTGCTGCGCTGCAGTGCAGCTCCGCTCAGTGCGTTCGCAACTTTAAACATTTGATTTACATTTTATTTCAAAATTCAAAATTGGCAACAGTTTCATATTGCATTTTCAGCTGCAACAGTTTCATAGTTTAAATATTCTATTTTGTGGTTGAACAACAATATTTAGAAATTCGAACTTAAATGATCACTGATCACGTTTAACAATAATTTAAATGACTTATGCTGTATATGTTTATATAATATGTACAAACACAATAATTGTAACATCGTTTATCTAAAAATTACGCTTCGCCATTTTTAAGTACATTTTAATATTCGTATCTACACCTACCTACTCTCAGTATACATCAGATCCTATGATGTTATACAAAGATACATTGTTCTTTGGGGTGTGACCAATTTTAGGGCGTATACAAACACATATTTTTAAAGTTTAGCTAAGATAAGTAAATTGATTATAAATTTCATTACATGATTTTGTGTTTAGTTATTAGGGATTGGTATTCTGCAGGTCCCGTAGAAGCCGTAATTAAAAAAATAATTCATTCGCCAGAACAAAATGTTATATTATGTCATAATTGCGAAGAACATAAATTACTATTACGAGAGAAAATAATTTTTGGCACCCAGAGGATCTAGAAACATTTTTTTAAGAAAAAAACTAATTTTACCTTTTCGTTCTTACAATATCTAGGCAGTAAATTGCAACTTTTTGTAAGTTTGATTTAATTTTTCACTTAATTTTAAATAATTAATTTTTTTATATATTTTCCTGAGAATGTATGAACATATCAACATGAATATTTTTTTATTCCTATTTCATTCCCCCGCCTCCTCCAGTCTCTTCTTAAGCCCTTTTAACATTTCTAAGCCTTCCCCTGATTCCCCAAACACCTCCTCCACATCGCCCCCATTTCGATGTCCTCCTCCGCATCCAGTCGGTTGCAATTCCTCCACCAATGCTCCCATTCATCCTCGCCTACTCCACAGAACCTACATTTCCTATAATTCTCGGTCATCCAATATTTATTTCCTTTTTCCTCATTCCCACACCTGAACCTCGCTATAATCCTTCCCTCTGTGCCACTTCTTTTCCCCTGTAAGTACTCCGGCGCCCTCCCATATGCACATAAGACCTTATACTTTTTGTTGTACCTTCCCTTCTGTATTTTTTCGAAACGCTCCTGTTCTTCCACCTCCCTCCATCTGTCCACTACCTTCTTCAAGAATTCCTTTCCTTCTGATGTTTTCCTTTCCACCTCCGCCAATGACCAACCTGCTTTTTCGTACATATCCACTCTATCTCCCTCCCACCTTGACAACTTCTCTTTCTTCCGACCCCTTTTTACTACCTCTTCCAGCACCATCCTAGTCCAGTTCGTCCTCTTCCTTTCCCTCACTTCCAT
>JAFFZR010028890.1:0-10403 GCA_018397195.1 Lethrus apterus | reverse complement strand
CCCACTTTTTTCTTCGGTTTTTAATAGACCTTCTTACTACTTAAACGGTGATGTAAAAAAATTGGTACCTCACATAACAATTTTTTTACATCACCGTTTAAGTAGTAAGAAGGTCTATTAAAAACCGAAGAAAAAAGTGGGGGTTGTCATTTAAAAAAAATTATGATGACGTCATTGTGCAAAAACAAATGACGTCATTCCAAAAAAATTAACGTCAGAAGACGGCGTTTTAAAAACAAAAATTGACCTGTCCGAGCGATTTTCTTAAAAACATTATAAAACGCTTTTATAAACTTTGTTCCAAACTTTATCACCACACTGGATATACAGGCTGTCCACGGTAAAACGAAACGCCCTCAATATCTAAGAACCTACATTTTTTTCTTAAAATCGCTGGAACACGTAAACTTTATATCGACGGGGGACAACTTTTGGCTAAGAAATGATCGCCATATCTTCAACCCCGTAGCCGCAGAGGAGCCAACCCTAAAATTCTTAAATTACACTAGGGGTTGAGTGATACTTCATTTAAAAGCTTACATAATTTGCATTTCAATGGTGTATCAATTTTTGAAATCCATCTATTCGTTTCCGAAAAATTACCTTTTAAGGATAACTAAGGTAAAAAAAAGAAAATACAATTTAGTTAGAAATACTGTCAAGATTTTTTTGAGAAGTTGTTGGAAATGGCAACTTCCATACGATTATAGAAACGTTGCTCAAACCCACGACGTACAGTTTGAAAAATTACAGGTTTACGAGATACAATGTACAACATTCTATCTCGTAAATTTTCTAAAGAGGCCGTAGGTTTGAGCAACGCTTGTATAATTGTATGGAAGATGGGGGAGGTCATTTCCAAGAACTTCTCAAATAAATCTTGACTGTTTCTCTAACTAAATTGTCGTTTCAGTTTTGTACCTTAATTATTTTGAAAAGCTAATTTCTCGAAAACAAATCTATGGATTTCAAAAATTGATACACCGTTGAAATGCAAATTACGTAAGCTTTTAAATGAGGTATTACTCAACCCCTAGTGTAATTTAAGAATTTTAGGGTTGGCACCCCTGCGGCTAGGGGGTTGAAAATATGGCGATCATTTCATTCCCAAAAGTTGTCTCACATCGATCTAAAGTTTACGTGCCTCAGCGATTTTAAGAAAAAAATTTAGATTCTTGGATATTGAGGGAGTTTCGTTTTACCGTGGACAGCCTGTATATATTTGGACTGACGAATCTAAATTTACAAGCAAAAAGGAAATTGTCAACAGAAGAAATTTACAGTTTAGAACTTCCAAATAAGTTGTAATTATAATCCTTTTGCAATGATAAAATCAATAACCAAATTTCTTGCCACATTTATAAGGATAACTTATATTAAAATTGCGTATTTTAAATGGACGCTGTTCGAAGATCGCCCGACTTCAAACTATAAATACTTAAATGTTCCTCCATATTCCTTTATTACTTCTTTGAAGATTTTTCTTATCGTGAAAATAATATTCCATTGAATTTTTGATTTTTTTTGTCTACAAATAACATCCAGAGTAATCGCGTCTACAATTAACATTAAACTTTCTACATGAAAAAAATAGAGCAACAAAATGTTAACATCATTAAGGAAGAAACTAAAATCAAACCAGCGATGTCCACCATCAGTTCTGAATAAAGCATCGTGGCCTATTGTATAAAAGAACCTTTATAAAGTGCTGATGTGCTTTATGTATGTGTTAACGGACAACCTATACAGCCTGTTCACGGGAACATTCTACAATAGCTAACTTTTTTATTTAATGAGATACAAACTTGGTTAAATGGACAAAGTTTAAGTACATTACAATGCGCTTTTCGCGCAATAAATTATAAAACAAAAGAACATCGCGTTGCTAAGATACAAGCATACTTTACTTTTTTAAATTGAACACTCTGTATATTTTTATATTTTTAAGTCGCTCTAGTTGCCTGCAATAATTAATTATAAGACAATTTTTCTCTAAAACCGCTATTAAGAGTTTTGGAGAAAATAATTTTGCAAATTTCATTATAATTAAAATAGTGGTAAATAAATAATTTATAATACAATTATTTTATTGCTATTGATGTGAGATGCATATGACATATTGGTGCAGTCCGAAGGATAAAAAAATATTCATAAAACAAATTGTTGCAAGGGGAGGATCGATAACAACAGTTCTTTTGCCTTTTGATTTTTATTATTTTATTACTATTTTTTTAACTCCTTAACTAGCGATCATAGAAATAAATTGTTTTATAATTAATTATAGCACGCAATCAGAGCAACTTAAAAATATAAAAATATACCGGGTGTCCAATTTAAAAAATTAATCGTTATGCTTGTATCTTAGCAACGCGATGTTCTTTTGTTTTAAAATTTATTGTGCGAAATGCGCATTGCAAGGTACTTAAACTTTGTCCATTTAACCAAGTTTGTATCTCTTTAAATAAAAAAGTTTGCTATTGTAGAATGTTCCCGTGAACAGGCTGTATAAGACGGTACAGTCAGAATGAAACTCATTTAAAGTACTTTAAAATATGTTCAAAAAAAATATTGAGTTGTAATCGCGTTTTATACTCGCCGATGCGACGTAGTCACAAAAATCGAGCTTCATACCAAAATAATTTTTGCGTTGGCCACCTAAATCACCAAATGTGAGCTTAGTTGAGCACATTTAAAAAAAAGTGTGTAAGTCTTAAATGAAGCTGAGAGAATTTTAAACAAGAATTTCAATATCTCAATCCAGTCAGGTGAGAAAATCGACAAGAACTAAAGTTGAAAGGAGGACTGTTAATTGTTTGGAAGTGCATGGAAGACGCAGCGTGCACCTTTTTCTTCTTACATTTTTTATAACATTTGCAATTAAATACGTTATTCACTTGCAACATTTTTATTTATAATGAGTACGTCAGGCATAAAAAATCTCTCAATTCCGAACAACCAGCTCCCAATAATTGTCAAGATATGAATTTTAAAATTTAACGTTTCCTGCGATATAATTTATTTCAGATACAATTTATTTTACGTATCAAAACAGTTCTAGAATTTAAAAATGTGTTAAAAGGTGCATCTTTCAATTTGAAATAGGAATCCAATGGGTTTTATAGTAAAATTTATGTTTTATAAGAAAATATAACTTATAAACTATAAATATTTGGAAACATATATTTTCATATTTTATTAGTATTTTTATTGGTTCAAGAATAATAGTAATGAATTTTTATCACTCATCATCATATATTTACTATTACCATATATGCTTTTCTTGAAGATTCTTGTACACGTATTTATTATTATTCTTCACTGTAAAGGGCGAAAAATGTTGACTGTATCAAAACATTCTACATGAGATTTTATCACCTCACATAAAGAAAAAAAAAGCCGTAAAGTCAAAATCAATATAAAACATATAAAACTAAAATAAATTCAATAATGCATTCGTTCCCATTGTTGGCAGTCAATAGCGTAAAGGCATGAACTCGTACGGTACTGAAATATACGATATGTTCCGTACAGATAAAGGAACATATTTCAGATATGTGAGTTTGAGAATGCTCCATGCGTGTATTATGTTTTAATTACACGCTACGATCACGCGGCATTATTCATGTCCACGTCTGCTGTTCCACAATAAGTTCACATTACACGCCTCCGAGTAATTGCACTCATTCGCATTCTCGGAACGCATTCGGATATAGACGATCTATGCCCGTGCACAATCTATCGTGAAATATTAATAATCTTTGCCTCACTATTTACTGTGTTAAAATATTTTATGTCGGGTAACGTTCGAAGAACTAGTTTAAGAATTTTTAATGCCGGTGGCGGTCGTTCTTCAATATGTGATAAAATCACAAGCTTTATTTATAATATAAGGCTTATATAACTATTGCGGGGAAAAATCTGATTATCATAGTTTTGTTGGTATAATATTTTTATGTTAAAATACAATACATGTTCAAATTTTTACCTTCACTAATGTCAGTGATATTAAATAAGGGGTATATTTCATGAGAATGAAGATTTAAAATTAAGATTTAAAATAGAATTTCTTGTCTTTTAAAAAAGCTCTCGGTAAATAAAGAAAATTGAATACAAAAAGTACGTACTATAAAGACATACAACAGGCAAGGTTATCAATAAATATGGAAATAAATAAATCATAGTTGATGAAGAGATGAGCTATAGCAATTATAGAAAAAGAATTCGTCTAAGAAAAGATGGTCAAATATACAGGACGACTAGATAAGGGAATGAATTTAAGACATAGACGGAGAGAAAGTGGCGGATAAAAAGTTATATGGTATAAGAGTTTGAATTAGAAAGGGACAGATATAAATTTGATGAAAAATTGATTAAATATTTAAGCGCAAATTTTATAACAATAAAATAATTGTTTTGAGTGAAGATTTTTTGGAATTGTCAGCTCTAATATGAGTGTCGAAAATTATTCGTTTTGAACGACGAACACGATAATCGATACTCGCAGCAGGCGTCTTTGACATTATCCAGGCTGAATATACAGAGTGGCCCACCGAAAACGAAACAGACGTCTTTTCAGGCATTTAGACGCTTTCAAAATAAACGATCAATGTTTTAGCTATTTGCAGTCACCTAGTTGCAACCTTCAAGGGGGGGGGGGAAGTTCACCCTCAAATTTTTATATGGCAAGTGGTATTTATAAAGTCAGTCGATGAGCTTTACAAAAGTGTTTGAATTACTGAATTCTGATCACTACTTCCCTAGATAGTGAGCTCTGAATATTCAAACTATGTATCTTCTTTTTATTTGTCACCTTGGAGATTAGTTGTTTAAAAAATACTGAAAGAGGTGAATTTTCTTTGCAAGGACACATGTTTTAACTATTTCTGTTAACTCCGAAATGGGGTTTACTCCAAAATTTTGAAATAGCAAGGGATATCTACTCGGTTTGGAGCATTTCGCTTTTTGTTAGTTACAGACCCGGTTTCTCGCTAGTTTCCTACTAGCTCCAAGAAGTATTTTCGATTGACATGCTTATCTGAATGTTGTTAGTTAAACAACTCGGCTGTACTATTCGCACATTCATTGTTTGCAAAGAAAAAGCAATTATTTCAACTCTTTCTGCAATCGAATTAACCATGACTCGTTTCGTTACACTTTAAGTTCAAAACGTGTTACTTTGTCATAAGTCATAAAGTGATTTTGTGTTTGTTGATGTCCATGGTGGCAAAAAAACAAAACAGGTAAAAAAAATGAAAAAATTTGAATATTCAGAGCTCAATAACTCGGGAAGATCAAAACATCTGTAAAGCTCATCCATTGGGTTTTCAAATGATAGCTTTATAAGTACCACTAGCCATTTACAAGTTTTACCCTCCTTTTAGGGTTGCAACTAGGTGACTGCAAATAGCTAAAACATATGTCCCCATTCCAAAGAAAATTGTCCTGTCTGAACGTTTAAAAAAAAAAGTCTGTCGTTTTCGGTGGGTCAGTCTGTATATATTTAAGACTGAAAATGCTCTATTAAGAAAGCAAGTTATTTTTGTTTTTCTTAAAGTTATATGCAATGAAAAATTTGGTTTTCATCCTGCGTTTTATACTCTCTTTAATGGATTAACTGTTATTTAGTGTATTTGTGGTGGGTTTTATGAAAAATTCTAAATAACCTAAAATGTCAAACTACGTATGTAAAATTGTTAAAATTATTATTTTTCATTTATCATATTAATTTAAAAACGTTAATTTTATCAAATAGTTAATTGATTCAGAGTCAGTTTCACTGAGCCATTCATTTAGTATGTCAAACTGTTTACGAAGAATGAAGGAATTTATAAAACATTTCAAGCAAGCAAACGGCTCAGCTTTGTAATTGTTTGGACGGCTATAAATATTTGTTTTAAGTTTGAATATCTAAAATTCAATCATTCAATCCAACCAAATTTGTCAGAGGATAATTTATTTGTTTTTAATTTTTGTTAAATTTGTACTTGGGATAATATGTTTGAAATCCCGAAATCTGTACTGTGAGGAAATTCGTCTATTAGCTCCTTAAAATAAATAAATCAGAAATTTAAATGCATTTTTTTCAATAAAATATAAATAATTAGGTGACAAAACTCGCCTTTAAAAATAAAAAAAATTAAATTAAAACACGTTTAAAAAAAAAAAGAAATTAAAACATTCTACGGAAAATTTTAATATGACATTAATTATTATCTTTTGTCAATCTTTACTTGATGTTCACACGACGAAAATAATATTAGGATTACTGCTACTAACTATTTATTGTTTGTGTTTATTAATTTTAATTACATTCATTATGGAAGTTAATTAGAAAAGAAATATAAAAAAAACTTTTGACGTACGATGTTGTTGAGAAATACATATAAAATTATAATTTGTTTTAAAATATTATAAATGAATAAAAATTATAATGTATTTTATATCATTATATATTATGTATGAATTTAATAAATTGCACGAAATAATGAATATGTATGAAAGGGAGTTATATTTGCAGAAAATAATATAGAATATCATTGCGTTTTGTCATAACATAAATTTGAGTTTGGGTTTCGTATAATTAAAACAAAGTTTATTAAATCGCCTCTTTGAAATAATGCACCAGAAAGCATGTAGACTTCATAATGTGAGGGCGTATAAGAGGGCGGATTTACTAATTTATTGACCTAACAAAATCCAAGATCATAAATCCGTATCATGTAGTTTTTGTAGATCACCTTATGCGATATTGAACTTTACGATCAATAAACTACGTTCAAGTTTACATTTATGATTCATTCGTCTAGAATTATATTGTATTTAGATCAATAATCGTTAAAATGAAAGTTACGGGCATGGACCCGCCGCAAATTTAATAGATATCAAAACTGACACGAATTATAATGGAACAACACCAATCATCAATTTCCAATGGCAGGGCGGATCGAACAGCGCGGCCTTTTGATTATTCAAGACTGATACAAGACTTAAACATACATAGGCAGGAACGGGTACAATATTTCAATTTACGCCCAGCTATCTGGATTGAAATGTGGCGCACGATTTTTATTCTATCATAGATAAAATACATAACACACATAAACTAAAGTACGAAAATGTGCCAATGTGACAATAAAAAATGATTTATTATTTTATACGTTTTTTCTTACACAAACACTGTATCAATATATACAGTCGATTAGTAGCCTGTAAGTCACGAAATGGAATTCCCAATATCATCTAACACGACCGCCTCCAACTAGATCAGATAGGGTTATTTTGACTTTCGGCATTTCGTATTAATACTCTCACGTTCTAATTTTTTACACGCAAACCATACGAAGAACCCTAGTCAGATTCTATAATATGTAACTGAGAGATCCGTGCGATAATCATTGATGACCTAATCTTTTTTTAAGAAATTACTTAATTGCTATAATTGTTTATATTACAAAATGTTACAGACAATTATTTTAAAAAAATTCGTATCATAAATAGTTTTAATAAGTATTTTATGTCACGTGCAAAAACCACCAATAAAGTGTTTATACCAACCGATAAAATCCAATAATTCGTCGTAAAATTTCATATGAAATGAAGTAATATTACTTAATGGTTTTAGCACATTCATTGTTAACCTGTAACACTGAGGTGTCGGGGCAACCAGCAATTATATTGTCCGGAGTGCTATATAGCGTAAAGAGTGAATTGGAACGTTTAAAATCTGACAGCGCTAAGCTCATTTATAGCTTATAAGGAATTTGCTAGAACGTTGAGAATAGTTTGTGTTTATATCTTAAGTAAAGTATGACCTATGCGCGTTCATGCATTCAATAAAAATATTACAGGTGTACCTGTAATCGTTACTATTAATTTGTCATTTTGTCAAGTGATAAAATTTACTAAGAAATCGTATTAAATACTGTACTGGAATTGTGAACTTAACGATAAACGTAATTTAAAAATGTAATTCCCTTGTTGTATACAGTTATAAACACGAGGTGGAATGTGCGATTAATATCTATAAGAAAATAAAATAATTAAAAATTTGTTCGTTTTGTTCAAAGTTAGTTACTTTAAATGACAAACACGACTTGTGCCGATAAAACAGACAACTGATATTACTTACCCGTATGGTTTTATACAATTTTGCTTAATCTTGATTTATCTTTTTATTCTTGAGCATGCAAACAAAAATATTGATACGTAATATTTATATATTTGTATTAAAATATATTTATTGCTTGGAAAAGATACCGAAACACATTTTTACATGTGTATGTCGTAATAAATATATTTTTATTACTCATCAAGTTGTTTTGATTCTTTATTTAATTCTGTATTTCAACACATATACATGAATAATAAACATATTCGAGCATATGTAGAAAGAGTGTCATAATTTCTTCATATAAAGTAGAATAATAAGTCATAAGAATAGCAATTTGTGTTCAACAGTAGATTTTATGCACTAGTTTTAAAAGTAGAAAATCTCTTAATGCGTTTGCATTGATAATGCATTGATTGTATAGTTTACAGCCCATAAAGTTCAGGCTGTTTTAAAAGCCTGATCGTCTGTGTTTGGGGGGAAGCCAATAATTACTATTTCTAGTATCGTAGGAACGCGGAAATTCATTTTTGAATTGAAAAACGAAGCATATTACTTCAATAATTATACACGTCAAAAAATATTAAAATATTATTTGCTTTGAAGGTCAACTTGAATGATTCCCTGAAATTTATATTGAACACTATACGACGCATTGCTCGCTTTTGTAAGATAAAAATTGTATTGGTTTGTATATTATTAGATGTACCACAGTGAATTACACCATATTTCATTTTGGCGTAAAAGTCAAAGTAATAAAACGTTTTTAGCGTCTGAATATTACAGAATCGCTTGAGATTTCTCAGCGCATAACAGCTTTTAGACAGTTGGTTGCAAACAGGGTCAATGTGATGAGACCACCTTAGATTTATTTTATTTTTATTTTATTTTATTTAACCGTTTCTGTTCTGCCACCTCAACAGGACGAACCCAATTACAGAGTGTGGTCTTTGGATTGCGGCCACGATCGACTTACAGTTATTAGAAACCATTCCAGCATATGCTGCAAGGATTAGGGAAACGTGGAAAACCTAATCAGAATGGTCGGTCGGAAAGCCAAGTCAAAGTTAGAAACACTGTAAACTTCATCTCTGAAATAAAATTCCAATGTCCGTAACTAAGATTTGAACCTAAGACCTTGACATTACTGACTAAGCCACTAGACCAATCATCCCATAGATTACTCTCAATGCGCACGCCTAACGCCTAATTTAATCACATTTGCAGTTGGAGCTCTAGTTTTTCCTAAGTTTATAGAGTTAGTTACATTGTTGACTGTTTTAGAAAACATTATACAGGTGGTTTACCCTCATTTATGATTACTTTGTTTGAATCCATCCAGCGAGAGATTTGACTGAAACTCTCTTCAGTTTTCCTAAATAGGTGAGACGTGTCAACGGATGTTAAAATTATGTTAATGACGTCCGCATAAAGCGTGATGTTATTAGCACTTAGACAATTAGGTAGATCGTTTATATAGACAAGGAATAAGGTAGGCCCATGAACAGAGGCTTGCGGCACCCCAGTGTCGATGCTTTCAAGCTTGGATTCAGCGTTGTCACAGACTACTTTTTGCTTTCTACCAGTGAGGTAATTTTCGAACCATTTATTTCTCAAGAATTGAAAGATAAGTATAATTTCAGGCAGTTACCACCAATTACCACCACATTAATTATAGTGTATTTAAAAGCATGCACGATGATATTTCAAAAAGTGGTATTAAATTGTTTAGTATGTTCAGTGAAATTACATATAATATTAATTGCATCCATCCATAGAAGAGATTAAGGAATTTTTTAATAAACTAAAGAACAGGGAGGGAGGGGACGGCAGAAATGATAAACTATGGAGGTGAAAAGTTAGGGAACAAGAATAAAATATTACTGGACAACATACGAGGGCTGTTTGATAACTCCGTGACTTTTTCAATTTCCCGCGCAGTAGCTTTAAATGCAACACTGCTGCCGTCAACCATCATCTTTTAATAGACTACTGTCAAATTTTGAGCCAGCTGTGTCATTTAGTTTGTGTTTCACAGCCATTAAAAGCAGACAACCTCGTGAATTTTAACAAAAATGGAAAAAAGTGAATTTCGTGTGTTGATTAATCATCACTGAAACCAAGGAAAGACTTGATAAATACTATGGGAACTCTGCACCATCAATTTCAATGGTTAAGAAGTGGTTTACTGAGTTCCGTTGTGGTCGTACCAGCACAAGTGACGCCGTACGTTCAGGTCACCCAAAAGAGGTCATCACGCCAGAAATCGTCGATAAAATTCATGGAATAATATTGG
>JAFFZR010028889.1:0-11024 GCA_018397195.1 Lethrus apterus | reverse complement strand
AAATTTTCAGATCGATTTTTCTCAGAATTTTTTTAATGCAACCTTATGATTTTTTTGTACGGTCATAAAGGGTAGACAAATCACTATCGGATTCCACTAAAAAAATGTATGTTGTCATTTAAATTTTTTTGTGACGACGTCATAACTACAAAACAAATGAAAATCGGAAGGTGAATTGCAAGTATTAATGTGTATTTTTGAAATCAAAAATCGACCTGTTTCAGCGTTTTTTTAAAAAACCGGTTGAGTTCGTTTTTATTTTAAATATTCCTTACTTTTTGTCCTCACTGTATATATACATACAGTGTGGTGATAAAGTTTGGAACAAAATTCATAAAAGCATTTTATAATGTTTTTAAGAAAATCGCTCGGACAGGTCAATTTTTGTTGTTAAAATGCCGTCTTCTGACGTTAATTTTTTTTGGAATGACGTCATTTGTTTTTGCACAATTTTTTTCTGTTTTTAATAGACCTACTACTACTACTACTACTACTAAGACCTACTACTTAAACGGTGATGTAAAAAAATTGGTACCTCACATAACAATTTTTTTGAATAAATGACACATTTACCTCAGATCGTCAGTGGTTATAATTTAGTAATAATAACAATCGTAAACATTCTAAATTAAAGCAAATAACAGTAATTTATGTATCTAAGACGAAGATTGAAGCTTTTAGGTGCAATGACGTCATTATCGATTTTTTTAAATGACACCTCTTATTTTTTTCTTTTGCTTTTGATAGACCTCCTTGATATTTAAGTGGTGATTACCGAATTAATTCTTTACATAAGAACTTTTCTGAAAAAAAATACCATTTTTTCTTCAAAAAAATTAAAATTTTTGATTAAAAATTCAAAAATTTAAATGTGTCATTTATTCAAAAAAATTATTATGTAAGGTACCAATTTTTTTACATCACCGTTTAAGTAGCAAGAAGGTCTATTAAAAACAGAAGAAAAAAGTGGGGGTTGCCATTTAAAAAAAATTATGATGACGTCATTGTGCAAAAACAAATGACGACATTCCAAAAAAATTAACGTCAGAAGACGGCATTTCAAAAACAAAAATTGACCTGTCCGAGCGATTTTCTTAAAAACATTATAGAACGCTTTTATGAATTTTGTTCCAAACTTTATCACCACACTGTATATATTTTATATATTTTTGTGTCGTATGCTCGACATATTATGTTCGACACTAGATTGTGTCATAATATAATTAATGCAACCGCTAGATTAACTATAATCCGCCTGTTTCGTAAATTAAAATTTATATTAATTCTAACATTGTCCCATGAACAATATTTTAACATAAAACTTGTAATATGAAATTTATGTCGCGTGTTGCGGACCGGTACCCAAATCCGACGGTATACACATGCCTTTGTTTGCCCGGCCGTACATTAATAATGAAATTATCTGTACTATTACAGTTAGTCGCGCCTTTTAGATAATGGCTTATATNAAAAGAAAGTCTAAACGGGATTCTAATCGATATTATCGTGATACAAGCTCATCCGAAATTAAATTGTATGGAATTGTTTTCCGCTTTGAATAAATAATTTCAATCGAGTTTTTCGTCGAATTAGGTCGACGCATCGACACAAAACATAATTGTATAGTTAATTGTAAAATTGTAAAATTGTAAAACAAACATCAATTGTTATGTAATAAAACATAATTTACGAAGCGATTATAAATTTATTTGTAATTTTTATGGATCGTCGTCGCGTCGCGTCGGTCGTATCGTATTTGATGGCCGTAGACCGACAAACAAAACAACAAAAATGACGCATTAAAAATATTTTATTGGTCGAATATAAGCCATTATCTAAAAGGCGCGACTAACTGTAATAGTACAGATAATTTCATTATTAATGTACGGCCGGGCAAACAAAGGCATGTGTATACCGTCGGATTTGGGTACCGGTCCGCAACACGCGACATAAATTTCATATTACAAGTTTTATGTTAAAATATTGTTCATGGGACAATGTTAGAATTAATATAAATTTTAATTTACGAAACAGGCGGATTATAGTTAATCTAGCGGTTGCATTAATTATATTATGACACAATCTAGTGTCGAACATAATATGTCGAGCATACGACACAAAAATATATAAAATATATACAGTGTGGTGATAAAGTTTGGAACAAAATTCATAAAAGCGTTCTATAATGTTTTTAAGAAAATCGCTCGGACAGGTCAATTTTTGTTTTTGAAATGCCGTCTTCTGACGTTAATTTTTTTGGAATGTCGTCATTTGTTTTTGCACAATGACGTCATCATAATTTTTTTTAAATGGCAACCCCCACTTTTTTCTTCTGTTTTTAATAGACCTTCTTACTACTTAAACGGTGATGTATAAAAATTGGTACCTCACATAACAATTTTTTTGAATAAATGACACATTTACCTCAGATCGTCAGTGGTTATAATTTAGTAAAAATAATAATCGTAAACATTCTAAATTAAAGCAAATAACAGTAATTTATGCATCTAAGATGAAGAGTGAGCTTTAAGGTGCAATGACGTCATTATCGATTTTTTTAAATGACACCTCTTATTTTTTTCTTTTGCTTTTGATAGACCTCCTTGATATTTAAGTGGTGATTACCGAATTAATTCTTTACATAAGAACTTTTCTGAAAAAAAATACCATTTTTTCTTCAAAAAAATTAAAATTTTTGATTAAAAATTCAAAAATTTAAATGTGTCATTTATTCAAAAAAATTATTATGTAAGGTACCAATTTTTTTACATCACCGTTTAAGTAGCAAGAAGGTCTATTAAAAACAGAAGAAAAAAGTGGGGGTTGCCATTTAAAAAAAATTATGATGACGTCATTGTGCAAAAACAAATGACGACATTCCAAAAAAATTAACGTCAGAAGACGGCATTTCAAAAACAAAAATTGACCTGTCCGAGCGATTTTCTTAAAAACATTATATAACGCTTTTATGAATTTTTTTCCAAACTTTATCACCACACTGTATGTATGTTCCTTAGTTAGCCATAAGGCAATAAACATTTTTAGGGTTAAATAGAATATTCTTAGAATATTCATTAGACCAATCATCTCGTTGAAAACAATGGCAACACTTCGAACAACTACTATAAATTCTGTAATTAAATCATGTAATAGCAGCCTTTCATTCACTCTAGTGCCAAAGGTGCTCATTTCCGGACATGAGTTTATTGACAAAAATTGCTTGTTTTAGTGCCTTTTATAACCACCTAAAGTTTGTCGGTCTAATTTTCGGACAGCCTGTATATACAGGTTGTTTAAAGTTATCGACGCACTATTGCTATCTTCGTTATTTTTGCAGCTAGAGAGTCGATTAAATTAGCAAAGATGTAGTGATTTTTCCGCTGATTGCAACGATCCACATAAAAAAACAAACACATTTCACATTTCAGAGCCAACTCAGATAATTAAATTTTTTTAAATGAAAGTTTGCACAAAATCTTCAGCGTGTTCCCTTAAAAAAATCGAATTATCCGAGTTAGCTCTGAAATGTGATGCACAATTGTTTTTTTTTGTGTAGACCATCGCAATCAGCGGAAAAATCACTGCATCTTTGGTAATTTAACCGACGACGGTGTAGCTCCAAAAATAACGAAGATAATAATAGTGCGCCGATAATTTTGAACAACCTGTATATATTTTTATACACTATAATATAGTAAAGTTTTTTATTTATAATTAGAAATTATTAGATGACTGAATTTTTTCTTCTTTTTTAATTCCAAAATTTGACATTTTTGTAGAATGTAAGTGAAGGAGACAAAAAACAAACAAACGCGGAAACGACAAATTTTTTGCAGAACATTAATAACATCACGAATGCTACAATTATAATTATTGCGTCGATTGACGGAGGAATTTACAATTTATTCCGCAAACTGCGGTAGTTTACGTCCCGGAACGCCGCGCCGTCGCATTTTGTTTCACGAATGCCTCTGATAATTACTGAAATCGCGATTTAACGTCAGCAACGGTAATTCGTAAAATCCGCCATTAAAGACTCCATCGCTTGCGACACGAGAATTCGACTTTCCGTTCTCTTCTTCGAGGCAATTCGGGTCATTCCACCGACAAACAGACGAGGTAATTTACCAACGTGTCCGTCTCGGAGCCGCATCGCTGTTCAAATTCATCATTATTTTATTAAAATGGGCCAAGTAGCTATCAATACGGTTTAAAAGCGGCAGGAGAAAAAATATCTCGTGTTACTTGATAAATCGTTAAATGGATTTACCGACCGGTTTCGGATGTTACAACTGACTTCAACATGGCTCCGAACGCGATTTCATGGTAATTTTTGGCACAAAAAAAAACAAATCTGCGAATTTGATCGAATTAATTTGTAGAAAATATTATCGTAAATTCGATTGTTACTCTAGCTTGAATTTTTCTCGAATTACTAACCTTTAAAACCATATTTCGGCCATTATTGTTTAAATTACAACTCGCAGATCAAAACCGATTGTATAATCAGCATGGCAAATTTGACTAAGGACGTGATTTTGGACGAAATCTGAGAGATGATGAAAATCATCAAAAAATCAACCCCTTGAAAAAATGACGATTTTTGACGAAAATGTAAATTTCTCGTCACTTACGGAGAAAATGGCGGCGAATTAATAATAATAATAAATAATAATAATAAAGAAGGGCGCAGCATCTTATCATGTTTCAGTCGCAAAACATAAATGCGTAAAAATGGCAGACAAATTTAGACCGATTAACTAACATAAAGTAGGTATAGTTGAACGTTGAGTTGCATTCTTTTGTTAATGATGATTTTTACACTAAAAAATAATTTTAAACATGTTAACGCTTTTATATAATATTTACATAAAACAAAAAATTGTAAATATTTTAAGTGAAAAGAGTTTTTACAGATTTGGGTTAAGATCGGATTTCATCTACTAAATTTATTTATTGTCATTATAATCCTTACGTGCGCCTCATTTGTTTTCTTTTAACTTTTAAATATTAAACAATCAGATAACATAGAAGCATTAAATAAAACAATGGATTAATCGAGGCGAGCCCACTTGATCATTAAAGTACATTACTAAAACAAATAGAACATAGTAGGCAGGTGTCATTACTTGACGTTCACTTCGACCTTGGCGCGTCTTAGTGGTCCTCGACTAATTAATTAAAGAACCCGACGCGATGCTTATCTGAACATTCGGGATTGACGTTACGAAATGTACCCGTCATGTTTCGGCTTTTACGAATTTCGATCGTTTTTTTTTCACATACGGTATCTTGTTGTTCTTTGTCGTTAATTACGGTAATAATTACACATTGCGTAGTTTTCGTTCTTCACAATAGAAAGTATTTTCTGTCGGAATGTATAAATTTCGATCTTAAACTTTCTAAATAAATAGGGAAAATTTGTAAATGCGGCGATTATGAAGAACAAAAACAAAACGACTGTCTACCTGTCAAGGTAATATAATGGACGTAATAAGTTTGATGGGTATAAAAGTAAAATCGAGCTTTTAAGTTTTGAAAGTACTGAAGTTATTAGGCACAAAGATCAAGGACAAAAGGAAAAATTCGTTAAAAATTGCGGGTTTTACCAAATTAAAATGTTGATATCCGCGTTCAACGAACTATTATTCAAAGCTCGATATCGAAGCAGTTTGTACACATCAAATTCATTGGATAAAAACGAAAGGAACAATCGCGCGTAGAATATGCAAAACCTAGTTGCTTGTCATTTAATTCGCCGGCTGAACATTCCGTACGTTATCTTCAGCAAAGCGCTGACTGCTGAAAACCGAACACGTGTTACATTCACTACGTTAAGTATTCTAATGATATACAAGTGGAAAAGTTCGGGTAATTTTGTTAGTTTTTCGCTTGGTTGATTGGTACTAATTACCTTTAATTTGGAAATTTAAAAATTTTAAGTAAACGATCGTTAAAATTTGTTCTTTTCGTTAGTATCGTTTATTACGCCACAATAATCAGGTAAACAATTCAAATTCACGTTTTATTTCAAAATTCTTCCACCAAACAAACCTTTCTTCGTGACAAATTCTGTTTCTTTTTCCGGTTCGACGGTGACCGGATGAATTTTTGTGTTCCTTCGCTGCGAAGAGAGATTTCTTGTTCTGCCTTTCGCTTCACTCGCGTCACCGATCAAGACGATAACCAAACACAACACAAATACTGTCCCCATGCTGGGGAACAACATGGCGGTTCAAGAACGACGTCACATGGTTCGCTGTCTGCACGATATCGCGGGCGGGCAAAGACTGACTCCCATCGCCTGAAACACACCTCAGTCAGTTACCTGTGTACAGGTGGGTACGGATTCGTATCATTATCGAGCGGCAAATGAAAGTCCACTCTTTTTAGATGAGCTCGAGGAGAGGTATACTGAGGTAAAGGTGACATAGGAATCGGTTTACGGTTACAAATTCATACGCTTCGCGTACAAAACTTTTAATATTTAATTTTTAAACTACAGCCCTACTTACACGTGAAATCTAAATTCCTTAAATTCGACTTGCAAAAAATTCAACTACAATTTAATCTTGCGTTTTCGACGCAAAATTTAAAAACGCCTATTTATCTATATTTAGACGACAATTTTCATAAATTTGTTAGTTAGATAATTTTTTGACTTATACAGCCTGATTTGTTTTCATTGCGACGTTGCCGACATACAAATTAAGTTTTCGAGAATAAGAATAAGAATTTCAAAGTGTTGCAATTTTTTGAAATCGTCTAACAGAAAAAGTCGTTTTTAACATTTAAAGGCCCCATTCACAAAAGAAAATGTAATAAATTCAACAATCCGCAAGGCCGCTAGCGGACGATTTTTCGATGCTTGCGCCCATCACCGATAGATGGCGCTGTGCATATGGTTTAAACAACAACTACCAACTATGATGGTGACTTTATAAAGCATTGGTCACTCAAAGAATCTAGATGAGTCAGAAACTAACGTTAATATAAGATTGTTGTGAGTGAGCAATGCAAGGCGAAAATATCCGAAACAGTGTTGTCAAAGCTAGTACCGTTGTACTAGTACTTTTGAGCCAATGAATCGTACTTAGTGGTACCGCCACTGATTTAGTACTTTTTATTTTTTACGTAAGCGCTATTTTTTTAAATTACTAATACATAAAAAATGTTTATTTTTCTTAACTACGTATATACATATAGGTATTTTTTAAATTTTAAATGTACTAACTTTTTAAGAAATGATTTCATGTTTTGAAAAAATGAGCTTCGAAGTTTCAAACCTCAACCCAAACGAAACAAATAATGTCAATACATTTTTGAAACTTTTTGATTTCGATTTTTTTAAAGAAATTATTTCTGGAGCCTTTTGAAGCCAACCCAACGCAACGGTAAGAAAAAATAATATAATATTCAAAAACATATTTTTTAACTTTTAGGTAAAAATAAACAGAATTTTTTGCTAATTTTTTGACTTCAATTTTTGAAAAAAACAGAGGTTCGAATTTTCAAACCCAATTGTAAAAACCAACATTTTTTAATATCTTTGCTAAAATTTTTGAATTTCGAGTTGCAAAAATTTTGATTTTAATATTTTTTAAAAAAATTATTTTAGGTTTTAAAAAAATGGGCTTCGGAGTGTCAAACCCCATGCCAACTGAAAGAAAAAATTGTCAATATATTTTTGAATTCGAATTTTTTAAAAGGATTTCTGAAAATTTTCGAAAGTGGAGCTTCGATCTTTTGAACCCAATACTAAGAAAAAAAAAATGTAATTAGAAATTCCAGAATTTTGAAAAATTATTTCAACTTTTGAGAAAAACGAGCTGCGAATATCCAAACAAAATAAAACCAAAAATTCAGTAAAAACTGAAATAATTTTTTGTTGTTAAAGCGTTTGGATTCTGATCTTATTTCAAGTTTTGAAAACAAAAATTAAAGTCTAATTTTTACATATTTTTGTATACAGAGTATTTAAAAAATTATTTCAATTAAAAAAAATTGGCTTCCAAGTTTCAAACCCCAACCCAACTGAAATTATAAATATTTTTTTGAAATATTTGAGCAACGATTTTTTAATTAATTTTTTCTATTTTCTGTGTAGCAACACTGTAGCTTCAGTAAACGATATAATGTTTAAAATTTTTAATTTTGAAATTCCTCGTCGGTCGTCTTTACTAAAAACGGATAGTTAAGAATTTCGCGAATTTTTTGTGTTTACAAGCGAGAGTACAAAAAAATCATTCATAAAAAATTCAAATTGTGTAATATTAAAATGCAAATATTTACCAAGAGAACGGCTTATACAAACCTCTCAGAAATGGAGCAGCAACGTGCGATATTAAAGATTGATGTATATAGAAACATGTGTCATCAGAAGAATTAATAATGAACAGTGTAACATAATATAATATATAATAACATAATAATAACGGTAAATTATACAGAAGGATTCAGCAATGATCTAAACATACAAATTTATAGTTGAGAAATATGGAAGATTTTACAGAGCCTCGGTAAGTGCACTAGCAAGTTACAAACAAACCCATCAGTAATCAGAAAATTAATTGGATAGTTTCAGAAAATTTTTGGACAAAAAAAATATTTTCACAACAGGCCAAAAGATTCAAGAAGAATATGCAAGAGAAAGATTCTGACTAGACACTAGACAGTTTAGAATTTTTCATTCAGACCACAGAAAATAAACCTGATGATGATTCTTAATGATTATATTTTTTTGAACTTAAGATGGTTTAAATCCAAAATTTTCTCTTCTTCAAAAAATTCATTTTTTCGTTCATTTATACGGAAAACCTTAAAAAGGAAATCTTTTCATTTTTGAAGCTTTAAAGGAGCTTTAACGATCAACAAAGCAGATTCCAATTTGGAGCCTCGAGTCTGTACATTTTAAATATATCGAGCCGCATGCACAATTCAAAACTCGTCTCACGACGATAAGACGATTTCGATGACAAATGGTAGCCAAAGGTCTTTCATATCATCTTTTTGTGTGTTTATTCACGTCGACATTCCTCGTCCTCATCTCGAAATCTCGCACCGCGCATTAAAAATTCATAACCTTTTATTTTCAACAATATGCCATATTGTAAATTCTGCGAAGTACGTGTTAACACGCCGCAACACCATTAAGAATGTCGTGTTTTAGTGTCGCGGGTTTGTCGCTTACCTAACGTTCGACTCTCCGCTCGATTTTTAGTTTTACGGCGCGATGCTCGTCTCTTTTCGGCGCACAAGGCCGTCTCTCTCCGGTTTTCTGTGTATTTTATTTCGTTCCTTTCGTGTGTATTTAAATCATATTTAAATGGCGCCCGTTCTAATGTTGTCGCAACGATCGTGGGCGCAAGGTTGGACGAAATTAATATTAATCGGGGAGTAATTACGCTCGCGCAATAAGTTTCATTCATTCAGGTTTTCCGAAATGTAAAAATCGTAATTGCGAGGAAATTGCGAATTACATGTCTGAATGGATTTTAATGTGGATTTCACCTTCGATCTTTTTCCATTGATGACAGAAAGGACGTTACACAACTAATTTTACAATGTTATGTTACGATACGTATAGAATGTAGGTATCACTTAAATACCAACTTTAGAATAATCAGAACCAAAGCTTCGGCTTTAATTTACAAGAAAAAGTTGAAAATTATTATTATTTTTTTTGATATATTGTTTATTGTTTTTTACGTTTAGTATGTGTTTTCCTAAAAAATAAAATGTTTTGACATGTTTGGATTTTTTTTCAAGGCTCGACACATACGAACGAGGCTAATAATTTTAAACAGTCGGTAATTAAAATTGCGACAACAAGAATCGTGTACGTGCTCGAAATGTCTGAACAATTCGATACGGATACGTGACAGATAAGTTAATGTCGAGTACGTTAATAGAAACGATAAACTTTCGGTTAAAACAACGGAATGCAAGACGTGCTACAACGATAAAAAATTGAAAAAATGTGTAAATATGAAAATTTGATCCAGTCCGTTGACTACATCAACTTCATCGAAACACGAAAATGAAATTTGAGTGGGTTAGACGTAACTGAAAACAAATATTGATTTGAAATAAAAACTTCACATGGGAAATTTTTTTAGAACAAACTTAATTGAAATCAAATATTGATCTCACTACGCGAAGTTTTGCAATCAAAGACGACAAATTAACAAAGCGTTTAAATTATTTTTTATTGTGGGTGTGTGGTTGGCGTTGCGTGAAAATAATGACGCCATTATACAAAAGAAAATGTTGTCAAATACAGTTAAATGGCGAGATGTTAATTGAAAAGCAATTATTGCGTTATAATGTATTTTAAACAGAAATGTGTAGGATTTTCTACATAAATGTTTAACTGGTTGGAAAAGTGATAAATGTCATTTGAAAAATAAAAAGAAATATACAGTCTGTTCACGAATTATTCTACAATAGCCAACTTTTTTATTTAAAGAGATATAAACTTGGTTAAATGGACAAAGTTCAAGTACCTTACAATGCACATTTCGCGCAATAAATTATAAAACAAAAGAACATCGCATTGCTAAGATACAAGCACAACGTTTAATTTTTTAAATTGAACACTCTGCATATTTTTATATTTTTGAGTTGCTCTGATTCGCTGCTATAATTAATTATAAAACAATTTTTCTCTAGGATCGCTTAGTTACTTTTTTATTTAAAGAGATACAAACTTGGTTAAACACAAATAAATATTTATTTAAAACATGAACAAATTAACAAATATAAGTAATGAATATAACACAACTATAAAGAAAAAATTTCTTCTAAACTAGAACGATCTGGCAGGGTACCAAGAATACTAGCCCCATTTCCTCTTTGGATTGCTAGGGAAATTCTCTGCTTCAAATATGTTTTCGCTTTTATGTCTCCCGTTTCTAGTGATAATTTAGACCCTATTGTCTCGATAAAGGATTTTGTTTCGTCGCACCAAGGACCCAAGGTTTCTACTGCTAATGCCTTAAAAATGAAGCCAGAGGATATAAGGG
>JAFFZR010028888.1:0-10406 GCA_018397195.1 Lethrus apterus | reverse complement strand
GCAATTTATTTTTCTAAGTAAAAAAAGAATTCATTTTGAAGGTATACAAGTACTGATCAAGCTAATAATTTGACAGTTCTCTTCTTTTAAGGTTATATTTATAAAATAGTACCAACTTAGCAATGTCGCCACCTTAAAATTTGAGGTCACGTGGTGGTCACTTCCAATTGCTCACTCTGTAAATCGGTACCATCAACTGCAGAAAATGTTACACATGCATTTCAGATCAACTGTTAGTTGTTTCCGATTTAGGTTAGGTTTGTAGTACAATTATTCAATGAATGTGAAAATTAAAATCGACGAAAACGACATAACATAAATAAATTCCGAATGCGTGTTTATTATTTTCATTTTACGATATTGGTTAACCTGACACATAGCATCTGTGCACAAGTTCTAGTTTCAATTTAGCATGAAAAATAGGACAGGATCTAGTTTTTAAAACAGTATTGTATCTAGTATAGTTTTATAACTAGTACGCATAATTGTGTTCTACACGATACTTTTTCTATCTATTTTTTCTAGTTTCTAGAAACTAGTACAGAAAAAGTACGAATCTAGTATCGTGTAGAACACGCTTAACTCTTGTAACTTTCCAAGATGTGATGAAACCAACACTGACTAGAAGCTATTTTTATTAATAATATACTGCGGTTGGTCACTGGTTGATGGGTTAGACCACCGACCGCATTCGATTGACAAATAATGACGTCATGTTCAACCGCGGTTCGTCAAACGAGGAGGAGGAATCGCTTTCTGTGAGCTGTCGGTTGCTCCATCCTTGTTTATCAGATAGCATCTTCTTTGTCTACAATCTATTCACAACAGCCGCGGACCTTCTACCAACCGTTCGTTTTCGATTACGACAATGACGTCGAACCAACCGCTGTAAATAAAAATCGGTCAAATAACCAATGCTAGTCACTTGTCAGATGGTTGTCAGTTAAAACCTGGTTAAGGTCGAAAATGGGCAACACATTCGGTAATATGCCAAACAATGGCATTAATTTGTATTTTAATCCCGACGTAACTCCTGATCCACTCAAAGAACCTTCATTTGATCCAAGTTTGGGATTTCCAAATGGCCGTAAAGAACGAGGTGAGTTTATGTAAGAGTGTTGAGGTTATGTAATGCAACAAAAATGATCTTTACATAAGTAATGCAAGCAACTCGAGAGGAATTAGAATCTGCAAAAATAGAACTGCAAGATAGGGATTACTGTTCACACCTGCTTTTAAAATTTCGTGCCTGCAGGAAAGATAATTGGCCTTTTGCTGTGAAATGTGAGCATGAAAAACATTCATTCTTGCATTGTCAACATGAAGAGTAAGTATTTATATTATTATTTGAATGACTAGCTAGTTGTCTTTAAACAGTTTATTAGTAACCTTGCAAGCATATATTTTTGTCAACACTTATAGTTGGTACATGACATTTAACATTTTTTAAGACCCAGTGCATACTCACCACTTTTTAGAATTAACCTAAAACATTCACTTCGCTGCAAAAATAAATAATTCTAACCTTAAAATCCAAATGTGCAGTATACACATTTCATTTAAGAAGTTGGACGTCTCTTATCGTTAAATGTTAAATGACGTACATGAATTGTTATACAGAAATCCTATTCTTTGTCTTCTTAAATGATTAATGTGTCTGCTTGCTAACTCGACCAGTTTAAAGAAATTATACAATTTTATAGTAATTATCCTTTGCTTATAATTGATTACACTTATTACTTATATTGTAATTTAGTACATTCCTTATTTTTTCACAACTGTTTAATTCAGCCACTTATGATGAAAGTGGTTTTAGACAGCATACCTACATGTTTTTTTTTCACATATACAGTTCCAGTTCCATTTTAATAACAGTATTTTATGATTGTGCAATTTAAATCTTTTTTTTTTACATTAACCACTATTCAATTACTGAACATTGTTTAAAAGTGAAAAATTAAACTGAGAACTTGGAAGCCATATCACTTTTCAGATATAGAAGTACTCATAACTTCAGTTACTTCCAATTCACAATATATATGTATGCAAATCATTTGTATAAATATTTGCCGTTTGGTGTCGGAAAAACTAGGCCAATGAACGTAGCAGGATGGCAAAAGTGTTAATGCTTATCCTTAATAATGTGTTGTATTTTTATATGCTTTGCCATAACCAGCATAATATTTATGTAATTTATTATTTGTTTTAGTTTCATAATTAGAATGAAAGAATATGAACGTGAAAGAAGACTAATGGTACGTGAAAAGCGACTTGCAGCAGCTTAATATGTTTGAAAATGAAACTAGAAATTATGTTGTAGATTTACCATGTATATACAAATTAAATAAAATTAGAACAGCATTTTTATAGTTTACACTTATTATTTGTGCGAGCAGAGCCTAATGAAACAATTCTTTTTGCATCTGTAAGGCACACCTATTCCTTTTCTTTTCAACGTCATTTACAGCAACACTTTCAGATGCAAACGATGATATTTTCTGTGTACATTTATTATTTTCTAATATCTTCACTTTCACCTGTTCTCTTCCAACAACACTTTCTTGTGATAACAGAGTTCCTAATGCCACCAAACCTCTGAACTGAGCTTCTGGATCACTTATATTAACAACAATCTCTGGTAAAATATCAGCCAGAAGTAATACACCAACATTATCATGTTTTTTATTACTTAACACTGCTGTATTCAATAGAAATGTGGTAAGACCAACCTAAAAATGTACACTATTATTATTATTATATAAAAATTCTAAGGACAACTCGCCTCAATGTTTTTATTGTTTGCACTTATGCCGATTATATTTTCTAACAATTCTATTCTGTTTTTATACATTAATTCCTCTCCAAAAGGATGACAAAAAAAATTACATAAAGCCCTCAAAGTGACAACCATATTGTTTTGCAATTTACAATTTGGTCCAAGGTATTCCTTGAGTTTTTCCACAACAGAACCATTATTCCTAGTAGAAATAATCTTATTATTGTGTCCATTCTTTAAAGCCAGTCGAAGTACATCAATAACAGGAAAAATGACATCTAAAAAATTATATAAAATGAAAAAGAAGAGGAATACATGTTAGATAAAATTACCATCTGACCAAGATAGCAAATCAAACAGTCCATTTATGCATCTTGATTCCGACGATGACTGTTTGCATAATTTGATAATGTCCTCCAATAACGACTCGTCAACTTTGCCCTTACCATCTCCAAATTTTTGATTAAATTCCTTAAGCTTATTCAATATGACTTGAGGATCACCCATATCAAATGATCGATACTGACTTTGGGGAAAAAAGTTCTCGGTAGTGTAACCTGATGAACCTGCAATTGGATAAATTCATTTTATTATTAAAGTAAATTTAACTCGGTGTTACCTAAAAATATATTCAAATTTTTAGTGAATTGTTAACAAATAAAAGTTATTTACCATTTTTACATCATAAAACGATTAAAAATTAAAAATATAACCTACCTGTAAAAGGATCCGTATTGTTACCAGCCTGCCCAGAACCTACAGAACTCCCACTTCCAGAAGGAGCATACCTAGAACTACCCGTGAATGGATCCACAAAATCTGAGTCGAATTTAGGCATTTCAGTCTGACTATTTTTCAATATGAAATCTACAACCTTTTTAATGTTTAAGTTGTGTTTTGTTTTGAACTATTTTTGTGTTACCTGGTCTAAGTAAATCTGCGGTAAATTATTTCTTGAAAGGAATAACTGTGCTGCATTGTATGGGTCATCACCCTTGTTAAAAGGCAATTTCAAAGGTGGTTTACCATCTTCGACATCAACAGAAAAGACAAAATCGTAACCCTGTAATATGTCCAATAATTAATATAATTTTGAGGGAGACGAAATCTTAACAAAATAGTTACAAATGCAACAGATAATGTAAAATCATACACCCCTTTATGTTAGTTCATGGTACACTCAACCATTAATTAACCAAAAATGTTTTAAGCAAGAAGCAACCTACCTTTCCTTCGAACACAGTTTTACCCTCTTGGTTCTTATCAGTACCACCTAATACATCTCCAACTTTCTCCCAATGACTGTTATCGCCATCATCAACCCATGTATAGGCAACGACCCCTTGTGCTTCTCTAATCATTTTCATTTGTCCTGCCTTCTTCCCAGGATCATAAAGAGCTTCTCTGCCAGGTAAACTACAATACAAGTAATTTTTGTTGTTATGTTGTTTCAAGTGATATTTAAATGTTATTTTGTCATATATGATAATTATCTCTATCTTTATACATAATTATCTTCACTTACTCAGAAACTTTGTATCCTCCAATTTCCTGACAACTTTGTTTTTGTAAAGCAGCTACTTCTTCATCATAGATCTTCAACATCTCGGCAGTTGCATATCTTGACTCATCCTGTGTGAAAATTCTCACAACTCCATCACTAAAACATTTCTACGATTTCTAAAATGTAACAAATAAAACTTTCTTATTAATCAACCTTGATCCAGTGACAATGTCACCGTTTGTTAAGCAACAGACAGACCATACAGACTGACATGGAAGATGTATTACTTCTGAGTTAATACCGTTATTCCAATAACGAACAGTTCTATCTTCATCTGACGTTACAAAACATTTTTCACCGCCGGCCTTATTCCTTGCAATACTATAATTATAAGATATCTAAATAAAAAAACTGTATGCATCGAGTTTAAAAAAAGATTCAAATCAACTCGCCTATAAATATAATTTTTGTGACCATACAATACATCCGTATTTTTTCCTGAATACGTCCAAAATTTAATTGTAGCATCATTGGATACACTAGCAAACATATTCATTTCAGGAAAATCTGCTAAATCTCTAACACAGTCAGAATGACCTGGAACATTATATTATACGAGTACATTATAACATATTTTCAGAAATTTGCCTTGGATAGATGTAAATTTTGATCCGTCTTTAAACCATACTGCAATCGTTTTATCTGCAGATGCAGTTACTATATGAGAATTTATCAACTGAATTACTGACCAGACTGCAGCTGTGTGACCATTAAATGTAACCACTGAACTATGAATGTTATTTAAATTCCATAATTTTGAAGAAGTGTCCCATGATGCACTCAAAAACGTGTTTGGTTCAATTCCTTTTGACAAGCAACATACTAAAACATAAAAAATATTAATATATTAAAATATTAAGTAAAATTAAATAACCTGTGTTAGTATGTTCCTTAATGGTAAGGGTTGCAAAGGGCTCTAATGGCTTATAAACTAATATGGTGTTGTCATTTCCACCTGTAATAACTAGTCCATCAGGAAATTCCTTAGATGGATTCAAATATAAAACACTAGCGACGAAATTTCGTTGATCTTTATAGGTTGTAGCTTCCGTATAGCCACAATTAAAACTACAATGATTAATGGATAAAGATACAAAAATTGAATAGTTTAACCTGAAAATATTACCCATTAGATCGCCAAAATTTTGCAGTTTTGTCGCGAGAGCCGCTGATAATTGAATTATCTTCAGTCGATGTAACGCATCGAACATCTAGCGAATGACCCATTATCACAGCACTTAATTTAAACGGTTTGGACATTTTCGTACCTTTTAACGAAGTCACAACTAATGACAAGACCACAACACAATTTTATTTGTGATGGTTGGTGACTGTGCAATGTTGCCAACTATTTAGCACGCGTAACCCTTACCAGAAATATAAAAAATTGCTACATATCCCTAATAAGTCGAAATCTCCGTTAAAATTTAAAATCAAAATCTATTCTTGATAACAAAATAAACTGTTAACAAAATTATAATTTTTGAGTGCAACTTAGTAATCAACATAAAGACGGGTCCACATTGAAGCAACAATAAGGAACATTTTGTAGATATTTGTGTTTCTTTAAAAACAAACATCGAACATTCTTTCTTTCCGACCCGCGTTACATTTCTGTGTTCTAAAAATGCTTTTAAGTAAATCACCAAAATGATCAGTTGTATTTACAGATAAATTGCAGATAAAATGCCACATAATTTCAGCAATTTTTCTGTAGTTATTTTCGTTGGTTACGCAAACCAACGAAAATAACTACAGAAAAATTGAACTTTGGTTTTTCGTTCGCTTTGTGAACTTTTTCCAGCAATTAATTGTTGATGACAAGCATTACGTATTGCAGAATAAGGATCTGCACTATTCTTTGGTAACCAACCGCTAAATTCCTCGTGGGATTTGTATGCTTCCCGATATTTTTGTTTACGTTGTCGTTTTGTTATCATATTTTTCTGTAACTAACAAACAAGAATTAATGACGACTAAGAAACGATACCACAGATTAGTTTAATCTGTGTTGATACTCAATAGACTAGAAATGAAACACTATACTAGCACCACCACTACAGCAAAAAGAAAAAGGCATTTATTTATTATGCCCCTAAATTATTTAATGTGCTTCAAGTGGTGGCCAGAGACGCATCCCTCACCTTTTCTCCTAACCCGCCGCGAACTAGACTTTAGTGCTAGTCTAAATTATTATTATTAATTAACATAAAGTAATACAATTTTTTTATTCCATGATTTCCAAATATACATTATGAAATAAATGGCAAGTAAAAATTTATAATTTTTATTTCATAAAACATCAGTTTGCCATTAAAAACTTATAATTTAAGAAGCTAAGTGAATTAGATTTAATTGTTAAATTTAATTGCTTAATTAATTAATAATTAATTTAAAAGATCTATAATTTTTATATACCAAGTGGTTGAAGGTGGCAGTAAGGGTTTGATATAACACACTTGAGAAATAAGGCATGTACGAAAGGAACATTGTGCTCGGTCCATGCATATGAATATATCTCCCTCCATAAATGATATATTTCATAAACCCCTACTACCTTCAACGGATCACTATGTAATCTATTACATGGTAATTTGTATTTAAAATTAAATCAATGAAGAACGAGTTTTGAAATGGAGAACAAACTTTTCACTTGTTTTTATATAATTATATAAAACAACAAAAAACTAAGTATATGTGGCAAAATATAGAATAGTTATAACATAAACTTGTCTTTATTTTGCGATAGGATTTTTGCAGAAGATTTTGCATCTAAAAACAAAGTACTGACTTCTTCAACATCAGCTTTTGTTATAATACTCCTGCCATTTGTTTTGGCTGTTAATGAAGCAGGTGTCAGCAACTGCACTGCATATCTTAGAGTTGTTCTAACACCCAGTTCACCCAATGCAGTTAATGCATCAGGATTGATCTCAAGACCTTCTACTGTAACTCGAAGTTTAACTATTTGCTCAAGATCAGCTCTTCCATATGGCAGTGTCCTTATGATGACAAGCCGATCGAGGAGATCCAGAGGAACACCATGTGGAGAAACAATATCATCAGTACCCCTTATTACACAACGTCCCCTGTTCGTAGCAAAAACTACTATAGGTGCAATGGCACTCTCAAGTGCCCGATGCAAATAGGTAAACGTTTCAATGTCAAGCATATGGACTTCATCAATGAAGAGTACTCCTGGCACCAGTTCAGCAATACCCTGGTCTATGTACTTGTCAACAACCTTGAAAAACGGAAAATATATATAACATAGATCTTAAATATTTTAAAAAATCACTATGCACCTTATTGATCTCGCGTCTCAATTTATCTGTTATTTCAGTTTTCTTAGGTTTAAGCAATTGACTCATCATTGACAGAACATCTTGGCCACCTTGTGGCTTTGAATTTGCCACATCTAGATCATGAAGAGTAACATCCTAAAAAACATCAAAAACATGTAATGTCTCCAAATTGAACCCAGTTTTACAATCATTGTGAAATTTTTTCTGTTATAAAGCTGACATACCTGTACAACTTCTTTTTTCTTATGTACATCACCTTTAGGTAATGGTACGTATTCTTCAGCTTCTAAATCAAATTCTGTAGCAAAAGCATCTGATCTGCCTTGTCTTTTAACTGCACCACTATTGGCCTCAATGTATATAACATCACCAACTTCAACTTTTTCTTTTTGCAAAGCTTCATATATACTTGGATCTAATTTCAGTTGTTTGCTACCCTTTGCTGTTCTTAAACCAATTATGACATGGCTCACAGTCTTTCCATATCCTAAAATATGACATAAATATATATTAATTTATATTTCCATCATATAGTACAATCTCTCAATGTTCTATGAGTAATAAACTATAGTCTGAGAATTTTAGGGACGTATTCATGTTCACATAAGATGTAACTAGTCTAGTCTGACAAATATGTACAACGACTTACTGTAATAATTAAATACACATTTTACGTTTAATCTGATTGTAAGATATATTTATCAAAATTAAAATATGCTTACCTCCTGCAGGATTCTCAGTTTCCACCGGTGTCAGTTCACACACTTCACCCTCATAAACTTCTTTTGTTTCCCTTATCCTTAAACCAATGGCTCTTCGAAAGTTTTCCATAAGTACTTCAGTCTTTTTAATTTCAGAACTGTATACTTCAGAACCGACCATTGGGCAAAACGGGACTTTATTTCCAAGTTCCTGTGCAATTGCCAAAGCGATAGCAGTTTTACCAGTACCGGGTGGTCCAGCAAGTAGAACTGCTCGTCCTGCCATTTTCTTACTTCTAATCATATCGACGACCACTCCTGCGGCCTATCATTTTAAATTTTAACACAAAATTACATATAATTGTATATCCTAACCTCTCTCGCAGTTTCCTGACCCACAAGCCCCGCCGCCATCGGCAGAGCGAAACCATTTTCGTCCAAGCCTAAACCTTTCACATGACTATGGGCGCTAATTCGCTGTGTTTTCACCGTACTTTTCACTTCTTCAACTTTCATTTTGACACTATAAAGTGGTTTTATTTGGTGTTTGTAAATTTATTCTGTTGTCATGGTTTTTCAACGAGGGCTGCAATGATGCCAACTCTGATGCCCACTGCCAACTATATTTGCAAAAAAGCATCAATTTCAAATTATAGGTCTCTCAATTTAACTATGCCCACTAGATCTAGTAATATTATATTGTACTGTTGGTGGTACGGCCAACATTTCCACTAAGCGATCAGCCAGCGGCAAAATGTTCAGTGCCGTGTAGAAAAGCATGGAAGATAAGTACATTTTCAATTAGTTTTAAGTTTAGTGTTTCATTTTTCTCTATCCAAAGATTACCTTAAGATGTCGGAAGAACAAAAAAACTTAACGAATGATATAACAAAGGTCATTTTTAATGTTAAGAGTGAGCAAAACAAAACAAAATCTGATTTAATACAAATAATATCGGAACTAACATGTTTTCCTTAGAGAACAGTGCAGTCTGTAAGTAGAAGAAAGAAATAATGGTAATTTTAATTCACAGAAACGAAAACGAACAAAAACAGTAACTAACATTACCGACATTGACCGACATGACTTTTTTTATCATTTTAAAAGTCTAATGATACATTATACTATATAGAAGAAATAATAAATTATAATTCACCAGTTCATTAAAAAAACCTATAAAAGTTATGCATGTTACGCCAATGTTTATTCATGAAGTAAGGATCAGATGAGTATCAACTGTAAAACATAAAGTTACTAGATCTAGTGGGAATAGTTAAATTGAGAGATCTACATCAATCAAACTTATCGGCGCCATATTTCAATTTTACACAGTCTCATGTTTTTTTTTTGTGAAAACAATAATAGATTTGTGGAATATATTTAATACGACTGTATATTTTATTGAAATATTTACTTTATTATGTGAACAATAATAAGAATACTTTAGAAAAGTTCGAATTAAGTATCGACGAGACTTAAATGTCGATTGTTATAAAATTTATGTCAATATTTCGGCCCTATAAAATAATACATACTACAATTAAGCTCAAATTTGCTTTCTCATCTAGCGTGAAATTATCGCAAATAGTGGGCACACCGTTTCCATTGGCGTAACAGTACCTGTGAAAATAAAACAGACGGTATTATAATAATTGGTTTATGGTTATTTCAACGCCAACACACATACTAATGATCAAAATCTTAAGTTATACCTATATTGTTTATAAGATATTTTACGTCACATTAAAGTTGATAACTGTATATGTTGCTTAGATATTTTAAAAAAATTTTTACCCATTCTCAACACTGCACAGAAGCTACTCATTTACCGTAATTAGTGTTGCCTAATTGTAAGGCATATGTCAAAATACTTGTCAATTATACAGAGTGAGCAATTGGAAGTGACCACCACGTGACCATATACGTCACAAAACTAGAGTATTTTTTTGTTTTACTGCTACTCATACTGCTTATTGTATTTACGTTCTGTCATCTGACGTTTAATGTGTTTGAAAGCGCTAGTTTTTTACGTTTCTCTGTGATTTTCTTGTAATTTTTTT